>JACEEZ010012869.1:5000-53045 GCA_016584305.1 Chionoecetes opilio
TATTTATTCATTTATTGTTCCATCAACTCGTTCATTCATTCAGTCGGTGCTAGTATACAATTTTTTTTTCTCTCTCTCCTCTCTCTACCCCTCCTCTTTCTCTCCTCTTCTCTCTCTCTCTCTCTGCTCTCTCTCTCTCTCTCTCTCTCTCTCTCTCTCTCTCTCCTCTCTCTCTCTCTCTCTCTCTCTCTCTCTCTCTCATCTCTCTCTCTTCCCTCGCTCTCCCTCCCTCCCTCCCTCCCTCCCTCCCTCCCCCCTCCCTCCTCCCTCCCTCCCTCCTCCCTCCCTCCCTCCCTCCCTCCCTCCCTCCCTCCCTCCCTCCTCTCTCTCTCTCTCTCTCTCTCTCTCTCTCTCTCTTCTCTCTCTCTCTCTCTCTCTTCTCTCTTCTCTCTTATCTCTCTCTCTCTCTCTCTCTCTCTCTCTCTCCCTTCCCTCCCTCCCTCCCTCCCTCCCTCCCTCCCTCCCTCCCTCCTCCCTCCCTCCCTCTCTCCTCCCTCCTCTCTCTCTCTCTCTCTCTCTCTCTCTCTCTCTCTCTCTCTCTCTCTCTCTCTCTCTCTCTCTCTCTCTCTCTCTCTCTCTCTCTCTCTCTCTCTCTCTCTCTCTCTCTCTCTCTCTCTCTCTCTCTCTCTCTCTCTCTCTCTCTCTCTCTCTCTCTCTCTCTCTAAATAGTAGTAACAACTGGGGCACAACGAGCTTTACTCAATCCTAGAAATATGCAATCAGGTAATGGAAGGTTTAGGTTGAATGATTTAGAATTATGAAACAGATCAGAGCACATCCAGAATTTGAACTATATTCAATGGCATTAATAGGATTGAAAATAACTTATGCAAATCATAGAGGATGTTCTAAAGCCCCTGAATTTTCCAACACTTTGTTTGTAAACTTTTGATGCTTTGGAAACTGGATCTATATGTAATTGTATAGATAAAGGGTCCACATTTTGACACTTTTTATTTGAATATGAGTAATGGTATTTATTTGATGTATGATGTGAAGGTACAGATAGTTCTTGACAATAGGGTTAATGTTGAATATTTCTTACACACTATTTAGCGTGCATGGGATCCCTCGCCCTGCTAAGAGAGAGAGAGAGAGAGAGAGAGAGAGAGAGAGAGAGAGAGAGAGAGAGAGAGAGAGAGAGAGAGAGAGAGAGAGAGAGAGAGAGAGAGAGAGAGAGAGAGAGAGATCGCCCGCCAATGCTATTTCCCATATAAACAAAAAGCAAAAACTTCAAAATAATCTTTTTTTGTGCCATCAGTTGTTTTGGGGATAAAGCCAGATATATGGGGGAAAAGATGTGTTTGTATTGTATAACCAGAGCTTTTCTTGCTGCTTTCCTCCTGATTTATAAGTGTCTTCATTTCTTCCCTCTGTTTCTTTCTCCTATCTGGCTCTTTGTTCCTCAAGTAGCTGCTCTGAACCTGTCACAAAGTGCTGATATTCTGTTTAATATTTAGTCCTATTTTACCTTTTCCTCCCACTGATAGCAGTCATTCATTATTGATCCATTCACTTCTCAGTTTTTCATCATACATTTTGAAAGATATTGAAAAGATAGCACAAGATTGAAAAGATAGAAAAGATTAAGATTTGAAAGATGTTCGCCCTCTCTTCTTCCGCCTGCTTAATTTTTCTAGTAATGAATTAATTCCCTGCATTATTTATTTCCATCCTTTTGGCATTCATTTATAAGGAAAGATTAGATGACACCTGAGGCAAGCTCCACCTATATCGTTAGTGCAGAGTCAATAGGGGGCTTTAAAAGGAGGCTAGATAATTTCATAGATGGGGATGAGAGGTGGATGTAGGTAGCATTAAGTAACAGGAACTACCACGTGTAGGTCTGAGGGCCTCTTGTAGCTTCCTTATTTTCTTATGTTCCTATGTTCTTATTTCCCCTCAATCTCACACCTGTTTTCCCTTCTCTGTGCACAGGTGAGCTACATGGAGATCTACTGTGAGCGTGTCAGGGACTTGCTTAACCCCAAGAAGCACAACAACCTGAGGGTGCGGGAACACCCCCTGCTGGGCCCCTACGTGGAGGACCTGGCCAAGCTTGCCGTCACCACCTATGAGGACATCCAGAGCCTGATTGATGAAGGCAACAAGGCCAGGTGGGTCTGTGGTGGAGGTTCCTGTTTAACCCCTTGAGGCCCAGAACGTAATTTCCTTTGTAATTTGGGTGCCATTAGACAATTTTTAGTGACTACAGGTTGAAGTTCCCAAACTCGGCAACCTCGGGACCAGCGCCGAGCCGAGTAATGGAATTTTCCGACTTTTAGAACGTAGATACAGGGAGGTCCCAAAGATACGAGCAGTTAGGTTCCACCTGGCATACTCGTAAAGCGAAATCTCATATAACGAAACACATAACTAATGGTAAAATATAGGTTTGGTTCCAGGACCCTAACAATTCAAAAAAAAAGACAAAAAAAAAAGACATGTTTTTCAAGCTATCATAAAATGCGGTAATATTTAGTAGGGGTGCGAGAACCCCTTGAGGAATCCTATAATCCCTGGTGATATCCTATGGTGCTATCACATGCGTGGGAGTTGACCTGACTTCTTCAGGAAGGCACATATTATACAGCTGATAACGGGGTGTTGTGTTGTGCGGGCGGCAGCCGATGTCCGCCGCCAGCGGAGATCTCCTTGGTAATTATTTAGTAGGAAAGCGAGGACCCTTTGAGGAATCCTATGATCACTGGTGATATCCTATGGTGCTATCACAGGCGTAGGAGCTGACTGTCTTCTTCAGGAAGGCACAGGTGAGGCGGATGACGGCGGTTTTTGAGAGAGGCGGCGGACGGGGCAGGCCGCCGCCTCCTCCGCCAAGGTAGGTTTGGGCAGGCTTAAACGTCTTATCACTCGTTATTATACAACTTAGTGATTATGGTGAGATGTTATATCCACGTGTCATTATCTAAATCAATGCAGCACCGTGTGTCACCTTAAATAAGGGTGATTTAAAGATGTTATGATGAGGTGACTGCTGGCCGAGCTGGCGGGGCAGAGAGTGACGGAGAAATATTTGCCGCGGAGCCGCCCCATATCACAAATATTCACCATTTTAACACACATACACACCTTCTACCACCAATACACTAACAACACAGGCTCCTTACTTATATATCTTACTATCTGATACATTAAAACTACTTAAAACGCAAGCATTAAAAATAAAACGAGAATTAGTTTTAGATGACGGGGACAGAAGGCGGAGAGGCAATCTGGCATGCCATTCTTCCCCGGAAATATGTATCGCTGGCTTGTTATTGGTCGAGAAGTTTTAAAACTTTGTCATTGGCTGGTGACGGATGACGCCTTAGCCAGTCACAACCTTCCTACTCGTTTACGACCTATCGAGGGAGCTTTCAATCAGCTTTGTAGCTTCCGTCATTAGGGAAAGTAGTATCTAGGTAGTGCGAGAGCAGGTTGTTGCTGGCCATACTACCTTTGTTGCTGGCTTCTCGCCCAGGGCTGTGAATTTTTGTAGGCCACATTGTCGTACTGAGCCACCAGAATTATCATATTTTCAGATTGATTATGGTACAACCTTAGGTAAAATCATATAGTCAGTAAATTACTTTATATTTTTAGCAAATAACTTGTAATTTACTTTAGTAAATAACTTGGTAATTTTACTCACCCCAGTTTGAATGTCGTAACATTGGATTTTCGATCTCGTATTTTGAAAATAGACCCTAATTTACACATCTCATATCATCGGATTCTCGTATATTGAATGCTCGTATAACGAGACCTCCCTGTATATTAAGGGAAAAAAAAGCATGAAAATCACATGAAAAAATCTTTTCACTTCCACCAGTAGGTGTTCCTGGACGTTTGGGAGCCATAATACCAATAACAGACCTGTAGAAGTGCACAAAATAACAGTGTACACAACTCTACTGAACAATAACAACAAACAAATCGGCGGGAGAAACCAAGCGGCCTAGTGTGGTGGCACCTAGCGGCCGACCCGGCAACTACGCGCTGGGTTTTGGGTGTTCTGCCGTGTTTTGGAAAATCCGGAACCATAGCCGAGTTTTGGGTGTTGCCGAGTCTTGGGATGCCGAGTTTGGGAACTTCAACCTGTATAAGCAATATTTTATAGATATGACCTGTTTAGTATCCTTGTCGACTAACTAATTTGGTATATTAAGTGACTTTTCGTAATTTTATGGCTCGACACCGTACAATTTTTCATAGCAAAGGAAAGATCTGGGCGTGAAGGGATTAAGTGAACGTAAGATGAGCATAAGAACGTAAGGAGTCTGCAAAAATAAGCCTATCATCCTACACAAGGCAGCTCCTGTTTTGCCTTTTGCCATCTGTCATCATTATCCCTGTATTGATCTAACCTTCTCTTAAACCTCTATCTTATTCACATTAATCTCTTGACTGTTGAGCTTGGTCCACTCATCCAACACTCTATTAGTGAACCCATTCCTACCTACTGTATTCATAAGAAGAAAATATAACTTATCAATTATTTAGTGTCAACAATGATAATAGATGATCAATATTCTATCCTTACCATACATACATACATACCATACATTATTCATACTTACCTCTCCCCCCCCTCCCATACAAAACGTGTATTACCATCAACTTGAGATAAACAACAGTAACCTGAATATCACAGTTTTCGAGTCAGAACAGAGAAGTACAGGTTGAAGTTCCCAAACTCGGCATCCCAAGACTCGGCAACACCCAAAACTCGGCTATGGTTCCGGATTTTCCAAAACACGACAGAACACCCAAAACCCGGCGCGTAGTTGCCGGGTCGGCCGCTAGGTGCCACCACAGTAGGCCGCTTGGTTTCTTATCGGTGAAATATAGCTTTTTCCCTACATATTGAAGTATACAATCCTCTTTTTAGAATAATTTCGTCACCCTCACCACATTATAATGGACTCAGTGACCTAGTTTCGGGGTAGGGAGGGATTATCTAACTACCTTGATTTTTTTCATGTGATTTTCATGCTTTTTTTCCCCTTAATATATCTACGTTCTAAAAGTCGGAAAATTCCATTACTCGGCTCGGCGCTGGTCCCGAGGTTGCCGAGTTTGGGAACTTCAACCTGTACTGTGGTGATGTTTAACCAGGTCTTGACTTGCTGACTTGACCTCTCCTTTACTCACAGGACGGTAGCTGCCACCAACATGAACGAGACATCCTCCCGCTCCCACGCTGTCTTCACCATCGTGCTGACACAGCGACGCGATGACACCGCCACCAAGCTGATGACAGAACGAGTCTCCAAAGTGGGTGCCTCCTACTACTCTTCTTCTTTCATTTTTTTTTTCATTCTTTCTTTCATTTTTTTCTGGTTCTTATTCTTCATCATCTTTTTCCTCCTCATCTTTTTTTTTTTTTTTTTCTCTTCTTCTCTTCCTTCGTCTTTTTCTTCTTCTTCTTCTTCTTCTTCTTCTTCTTCTTCTTCTCCTCCTTTGTCTTCTTCTTCTCCTCCTTTGTCTTCTTCTTCTCCTCCTTTGTCTTCTTCTTCTCCTCCTTTGTCTTCTTCTTCTCCTCCTTTGTCTTCTTCTCCTCCTCCTTTGTCTTCTTCTTCTCCTCCTTTGTCTTCTTCTTCTCCTCCTTTGTCTTCTTCTTCTCCTCCTTTGTCTTCTTCTTCTCCTCCTTTGTCTTCTTCTTCTCCTCCTTTGTCTTCTTCTCCTCCTCCTTTGTCTCCTTCTTCTCCTCCTTTGTCTTCTTCTTCTCCTCCTTTGTCTTCTTCTCCTCCTCCTTTGTCTCCTTCTTCTCCTCCTTTGTCTTCTTCTTCTCCTCCTTTGTCTTCTTCTCCTCCTCCTTTGTCTTCTTCTTCTCCTTTGTCTTCTTCTCTCCTCCTTTGTCTTCTTCTTCTCCTCCTTTGTCTTCTTCTCCTCCTCCTTTGTCTTCTTCTCTCCTCCTTTGTCTTCTTCTTCTCCTCCTTTGTCTTCTTCTCTCCTCCTTTGTCTTCTTCTTCTCCTCCTTTGTCTTCTTCTTCTCCTCCTTTGTCTTCTTCTCCTCCTCCTTTGTCTCCTTCTTCTCCTCCTTTGTCTTCTTCTTCTCCTCCTTTGTCTTCTTCTCCTCCTCCTTTGTCTCCTTCTTCTCCTCCTTTGTCTTCTTCTTCTCCTCCTTTGTCTTCTTCTTCTCCTCCTTTGTCTTCTTCTTCTCCTCCTTTGTCTTCTTCTTCTCCTCCTTTGTCTCCTCTCCTCCTCCTCCTCCTCCTCCTCCTCCTCCTCCTCCTCCTCCTCCTCCTCCTCCTCCTCCTCCTCCTCCTCCTCCTCCTCCTCCTCCTCCTCCTCCTCCTCCTCCTCCTCCTCCTCCTCCTCCTCCTCCTCCTCCTCTCTCTTCTTGTTTATCATCATCTGACGTATATTCCATAACCCCATTTTCTTCATATATAATTAGCTTTCACGTCTCTGTCTCTGCCTGTCTGTCTATCCAGGTATCATTTTTCTTATTCTGTGTTCTTGAAAACTTCTGTGCTCATTCATCTATTTCTCTCTCTTGAACTTCACCTTATCTGTAGCTTTGTGTGCGTATTATCTCTCTTGATTTTTTTCCCATATATTCTTGTTCGTACACTTATCTGTATATTTGTTTTCTAAGAGGTAGGCTACTGAGAGAGAGGGGAGAGAGAGAGAGAGAGAGAGAGAGAGAGAGAGAGAGAGAGAGAGAGAGAGAGAGAGAGAGAGAGAGAGAGAGAGAGCCTGTGTGCTGTTCCATGAGATAAAAAAGGAGATTTTAATTAAGTTACCTAAAGAATAAAAATGTAAATTGATTCCCTTGTCCTCCCTGTCAATCAGATCTCACTGGTGGACTTGGCTGGCTCTGAGCGTGCAGACTCTACAGGAGCCAAGGGAACCCGCCTGAAGGAGGGCGCCAACATTAACAAGTCCCTCACCACCCTGGGCAAGGTCATCTCCGGCCTGGCTGATGTGGTACGTAAGCTGTGTTGAGCGTATACTAGTTGTAGCATAGCAAGGATGGCAAGTAAGAGAAGGTAGTGAGTATAATTATCGACGCTTTTCCAGCTTGAATCCAGAACAAGAAGTAATGGATTCAAGCTGGAAAAGCATTGATTTATAAAAGAAATAGGGAAGAACTGGTTCACAAATAGGGTGGTAAATGATTGGAATGGACTCAGTAGACAGGTAGTTAGTGCGGAGTCATTAGGGAGCTTTAAAAGGAGGCTAGATTAATTCATGGATGGGGATGAAAGGTGGATGTAGGTAGTGTTAAGTAACAGGAACTACCTCGTGTAGGTCTCACGGCCTCTTGTAGCTTCCTTGTTTTCTTATGTTCCTTAGTGCGGAGTCATTAGGGAGCTTAAAAGGAGGCTAGATTAATTCATGATGGGGATGAAAGGGGATGTAGGTAGTGTTAAGTAACAGGAACTACCTCGTGTAGGTCTCACGGCCTCTTGTAGCTTCCTTGTTTTCTTATGTTCCTTAGTGCGGAGTCATTAGGGAGCTTTAAAAGGAGGCTAGATTAATTCATGGATGGGGATGAAAGGTGGATGTAGGTAGTGTTAAGTAACAGGAACTACCTCGTGTAGGTCTCACGGCCTCTTGTAGCTTCCTTGTTTTCTTATGTTCTTATGTTCTTATAATTACAAACAATCTTCATTCCCCATCATGGGAGAGTATGTGTATTAGTGTGTGTTTGTTGTTAGTGCAAGAAAGGGAGGTGGTGTCCTTAACAGTATGACGATTAGATCTGTGTGGTGTTGAACTGTCATGCACACACAGTACCCTGGCTGACTCATAGCTTCTCTGCCTTAACTTAAACAGGAACTACCTCGTGTAGGTCTGGGGGCCTCTTGTAGCTTCCTTATGTTCTAAAGCCTTCTAAAGTCTAAACAGTCCCTTGGTTGCAGAATGGTGAGTAATAAGACATCAGAAGGCATTGGTTGTTTACATGGACGCCACTGAGAGAGGACCTTGGTCTTCTTACTGTATACATTTGCTGACTGAAATTTCTAGGACCAAGGCATTTTTACAGTGGTGATTTTACTAACAATGGAACTAATCGTGAACTTATAATATGATGCTACTTAGAAAAGAAAACAGTGTAATTGTAATAATGCACCCACTACTAGATATATACATACAGTGATAGTAGCAGTAATGATCAGTGATAAGTAGAATAAACACTAGGTTATTTTTGCCATGTAGAAAAAAATGGATGAAAATATGTAGTTGGTTAAAAGTCTATCGCAATTGAACTATAGACATTGAAAGCTGGGGTTGCCACACAACGCCAGTATTTCTATTTTTTCATTGGAAAAAAGTACTATTGCGGGCTTTACTATAAGACCTTTTCTGTTGTTTCGTTACATTAATATATGTAGATAATTTTCTCGCATGTTTTTAATGAAAATGGGACATATTAATCGTGGAATAAGCATTTGTCAAATGATTCACTGCACGCCCACTATTCCTATTATTATAGTATGAAGGGCCAGAAATATACAACTTTTCCTACACAGAGAACTTTCTTGATGTATACATATATATAAATGCAACTGACGAATGCCAGCAAAGTATATAAGAAACATTAATGTGTACAGCAGTGTGTTGATGCCTGAGGTACCACACTTTCTATAGACTACCACACGTGGGTTTAATCCCAAGCACCCCTCCCTCCCTTGTCAGCCTCCCGTGCGTTTGTACGTCTGGCAGCGTATCTTCCTGAAACAATTTTCGAAGATTTCTATATACATATGCTATGCCACTTGGAGCCGTAACTTTCTTACAGTCATACTTCACTTGAACAACAATATTGATGTACCTCATATTTATCACGTTTTATTAATCATGTATAAGACATATACAAGTACTACAGATATTCATTCATATATACGAAGATTGTGATTAACATGGAGATTGAAGTGTATGTGATATGTATGTGAGTAATTCATGATACTATGAGAGTAACTTCATTACTGAGAGGGGCTCTTATGTGGAGTAAACGAAAAAAACTATTCACGAAAAAATGAATAGTCACCCATGTTGCCCGCACGGGAAAACGGAAAAAATGTAAACCTATCAGTACATGGGACCTCTGGCCTCTGCGTCTAAAGGCCTATTGAAGCCAGGAAGAAGATAAAACGAGGAAACTACGTATATTATAAAATTTGGAAAGAATGGAAAAATATTTTAGGAAACAGCCTGGAAAGTCATGAAAGGACCACAAGAAAGAAAAATAAAATATGAGATTGGAAATACATCAATGAGGAGTTTACAAAGGGTGCAGGACATCAGAAATATAATAATATAGATGGATAGATGTAATAGTAATAGTACTGAAGGACACACATATATTTCTCACCTCCTCCTCCTCCTCCTCCTTCTTTTTCACCCATCAGTCCTCCAAACCCAGCAAGAAACGGAAAGGAGAGTTCATTCCCTACCGAGACTCCGTGCTTACTTGGCTGCTTCGAGAGAACCTTGGTGGTAACAGCAAGACGGTCATGGTGGCGGCCATCTCACCCGCAGACATTAACTACGATGAGACCCTCTCCACCCTCAGGTCTGTGGTTCGCATAGCTTCAGGAATAACATGCTGTCTTCTCAAGAACTTCATGAAAATTGTGTTGCATGCAATTTAATACTTACAAATACAGAGGAATGCTGTGAATTTACTTATTGCTAGGCTATTTTCATGACTTATTGCTTGACTATTTTCATAACTTATTGCTAGACTATTTTCATGACTTATTGCTAGACTTTATTCATGACTTATTGCTAGACTATTTTCATGACTTATTGCTAGACTATTTTCATGACTTACTGCTAGACTATTTTCATGACTTATTGCTAGACTATTTTCATGACTTATTGCTAGACTTTATTCATGACTTATTGCTAGACTATTTTCATGACTTATTGCTAGACTATTTTCATGACTTATTGCTAGACTATTTTCATGACTTATTGCTAGACTATTTTCATGACTTATTGCTAGACTATTTTCATGACTTATTGCTAGACTATTTTCATGACTTATTGCTAGACTATTTTCATGACTTATTGCTAGACTATTTTCATGACTTATTGCTAGACTTTATTCATGACTTATTGCTAGACTATTTTCATGACTTATTGCTAGACTTTATTCATGACTTATTACTAGACTATTTTCATGACTTATTGCTAGACTATTTTCATGACTTATTGCTAGACTTTATTCATGACTTATTACTAGACTATTTTCATGACTTATTGCTAGGCTATTTTCATGACTTATTGCTAGGCTATTTTCATGACTTATTGCTAGACTATTTTCATGACTTATTGCTAGACTATTTTCATGACTTATTGCTAGACTATTTTCATGACTTATTGCTAGACTATTTTCATGACTTATTGCTAGACTATGACTATTGACTAGTGACTTACTTATTGCTAGACTATTCACTAGACTATTTGCATGACTAGAAAAACACAGCAGTAGGGTGAGCTAGTAATGAGATATGTCTGTCTCACCCACCAGGTATGCGGACAGAGCCAAAGCGATCCGTTGCAATGCCGTGGTGAACGAGGATGCCAACGCTAAGCTGATCCGTGAACTGAAGGAAGAGATCCAGCGCCTCAGAGAGCTACTTAAAATTGAAGGCATTGAGGTCCAGGATGGTAAGTGTGGCATCGACATTATCTCCAAACCTTATTACTTGTCTCTGTCATCTCTCCTCCCTCTCCCTCATTTACACTTCCTCGTCTTTCTCTTCCTCATCTTTCTCTTCCTCATCTTCCTCTTCCTCATCTTCTCTTCCTCATCTTCTCTTCCTCATCTTTCTCTTCCTCATCTCCCTCTTCCTCATCTTTCTCTTCCTCATCTTTCTCTTCCTCATCTCCCTCTTCCTCATCTTTCTCTTCCTCATCTTTCTCTTCCTCATTTACACTTCCTCATCTTTCTCTTCCTCGTCTTTCTCTTCCTCATTTACACTTACTCATCTTTCTCTTCTCATCCCCTCTTCATCTCCTTTCATATCTCATCTCCCTATCCTCATTACACTTCTCATCTCCCTCTTCCTCATTTACTCTTCCTCATCTTTCTCTTCCTCATCTCCCTCTTCCTCATTTACACGTCCTCATCATTCTCTTCCTCATTTTCCTCTGCCTCTGTATTCTCCTTTCTGCATCACAAGGGAGAAGAAGCAGTGCAGGAAAATGAGTAATTACCAGGTTAACAGAGCCCCCAGGAAACACTAGCAGACATGGAGGGTAGTCCTTTGTTAGTGTGCATTGATTCAAAGGAAAACTAAATAAATGTAGATTCGGAGACAGGACCGTAGGACAGGAGTGTAGTTCATTCTCTGTAGGCTTCCACTAGGTAAATTCAACTTGGCAAACACACACACACACACACACACACACACACACACACACACACACACACACACACACACACACACACACACACACACACACACACACACACGGTACCTAAGGAGGTACTCCGTGGTGTAAGGGAAGCACGCTCGGTCCACAATCGAGAAGTCCCGGGTTCGATCCCCGGGCGGAGCGGAAACAGATGGGTTGTTTCCTTAAAACCCGAGCCCCTGTCCACCCAGCAGTGAATGGGTACCGGGTGTTAGCCGGGGTTTGTGACCTGCTCTCCGGGGTGGTGGCTTAGGCCAACACAAAGCTCTAAGGATGAATGATATAAAAATGTTGATATGGAGACGGGGCCACACGAGCATTGCTCTGGCCCTGTAAAATACAACTAGATGAATACACACACTGGGTACTCCGTAGTGTAGTGGTTAGCACGCTCGGTTCACAACCGAGAGGTCCCGGGTTCGATTCCCGGGCGGAGCGGAAACAGATGGGCTGTTTCCTTAAAACCCGAGCCCCTGTCCACCCAGCAGTGAATGGGTACCGGATGTTAGCCGGAGGTTTGTGTGCCTCCCGGGGTGGTGGCTTCGTCCAAACACTAAGCACTAAGGATGAATGATAAAAATGTTGATATGGAGACGGGGCCATACGAGCATTGCTCAGGCCCTGTAAAATACAACTAGATAAATACAACTAGATGAATACACACACACACACACACGCACACACACACACACACACACACACACACACACACACACACACACACACACACACACACACACACACACACACACACACACACACACACACACACACACATTGAGAAAATAATAAAAAAGCAATGGACGGAATGTTTAGACCATGAAGGTATGATACCGAACAGGCAGTATGGTTTTAGGAAAAGGAGATCATGTGTGACCAACTTGATAAGCTTTTACTTCAGAGTAATTGATGCAACATACAAAGGAATACAAAGGAAACAAACAGCAACAGACCATGAGGTCCTTACATGGCTGTTTGCTTTAACTACACTACACTAACTAGATAATAAGAGAGAAAGGATAGGAAAGTAGAAGGCTACTCCCCACCCACCCATCCCTCCAGCCGAAGCTGGCCGGAAATGAAGTGATACCACGCAGTATGGAAAAACTGCATGGAATTTGTGAGGAAAGTTGAAAGCTGAAATCTATGGCTAACTACTACTAGTGGGGGTATGTTTGTGGGGGTAGGTTTAGTGCTTGATATTAGGGTCATGTTATGTGTGTTTTAATGGTGGGAACACAGTGTGGAGGTTCAAGGGTGGTGCGGAAGCCTTGCCTGGCACTTTCTTGGGAGGCAGCAGTCAATCAGGCCCCAGCTCCATTCAATCCACTGCTGTTGTGCACTTTCCGAGTAGGACGTCGTACACTTTAATGCCCCCTGCAGCAGTGACCCCTGGTACCTTAAATCCCGATGGTGGTCACTAACTGTCAGGGCCCTTACTGAACCACAGCCCGTCACAGGTCAAAAGTTATAGTAGTGACCGTTAACTCGGGGCTGTCTAAGACGTGTGGGAAGGGTTGTGTAGACGCGACTCGCAATCCTTTCATGCAATGAGAGTAAGCATCAGAGGCCCGCGAGATAAATGTATTATTCCGAGACAAACAGTGACAACCGGGGATTTGATATGAAATATTTATCGAGGCAATTTTAAAATTATTCTATTGTATTTGAGCTTACTACGTCTGAGGGCAGCCCATTCCATATGTTTACAACACGGTTTATGAAGAAGTACTTTGCCTCGTTCGTTACAAACCGTTTCCTGATTATTTTAAATCGGTTGTTTCTAGTTGAGTTTGACCGCTCTAGCGTGAAAAGATTTTCTGGGATTACGTTCCTAAATCCTTTGAAGATTTTAAAGACTTCGATGAGGTCACCTCTTATCCTTGGTTTTGTTAATGGGGATAACAGAGGAGAGAGATGGGAGAGATGGATGGGTAGATTGTGTATATCTAGATCTAAAATCTAGATATAAGGTTCCCCATAAGAGGCTACAGGCTTGCGCGGATGATCTTTGCGCCAGAATCCGTTCATCGAGATTTACCGTGCAGATTTAAAATTGCTTCCCAAGCTATAAAAATATGCAGAAGGCATGAATCGTATGTCTGACAGCGACGTACATCATCTTGCACACTCACCGGTGTGTGGGAGGGAGGGTTTCCCTCCCTCTCCTCCCTCCATAGGCTGTTGACAGTTTGCGTGATTTTGAACTTATAGCCTGCAGCTTCCCTACATCCCGTGTTTTTGCCTGTTTTTGCTGGATTACATAATGGGTGGAAAACATACGGATGGCACAACGATTCAAGCAATCATTGATCTTTACAAGGCTGGGATCAATAATAAGGAAATTTGCAAGCTTAAAGGACTAAAGCTTAGAACAGTGCAAAATTTGATCCGTCGATTTAAGGCTGGCGGAGAGGTGAATCTCCCGCTCCCCAAAAAACAACCTGGGAAACAAAAAAAAACGTGTAACAGAACCAGGAGCGTGCTAAGGCGACAGCTTGATGCCAATCCTAGCCTTGCAGCCAGAGAACTGAAGGAGGAAAATCATACTCTTCTTGGTAATGTGTCGCTTTGTACTGTACAGGAAACTTTGAAACGTGACCTTGGCTACAGGTGTTACCGGGCGCGGAATAAGCCACTGATAAATGACCGCCAAAGGAAGAAAAGGCTTCACTTTGCAAAGAAATACAGAGATTGGCCTCTCGACAAGTGGCGGGCTGTGCTGTGGAGTGACGAAAGCACATTTTGTGTGAGTGGAGGAGGACCAACAAAAGTGTACCGTCGCCCCGGCTCAGACCCCACCGAGCCTCGCTACACACGAAAGACCACAAAACACCCTCCCAGTTTAATGGTGTGGGGTTGCTTTACTTTTCATGGTATTGGGAACTTAGTTGTTTTCCCAAAGAACACAACTGTTAACAAAGTGGTGTATTTTGATATTTTAAATGACCACCTGGAGGCCTGCTTTGAAAAGACACAGGCACAGATTTTCCAACAGGATGGAGCATCCTGCCACACAGCTCGAGATGTGATACAGTGGCTTGATGACTGCAAGATTGGGAGAGTAGATGACTGGCCAGGTAATTCTCCCGATATATCACCCATAGAAAATCTTTGGGCCATCATTAAAGGCAAACTTCGCTCACGCGACACCTCTACACTCCCCAAGCTTGAAATGGAGCTCCGAAATTGTTGGGAAGAATTTAAGCCTGAGTTCCTTCAAAATCTTGCTGACAGTGTACCACGTGGCCTTCAAAGGGTCACCAAGAGCAAGGGCTACGCAACGAAATACTAACTACAATTGTAAGTGTTGATATTCTACATTATTTTGTTATAAACATGGTGCCTCATACGTGTAAACATTAACTTTTCGGAGGCGCGTAGTGATTATCCGCGCAAACTGTACTTTGGAAATGAGAAAATATAGGAGGAATCAAAGGGATGATCAAAACTCAGATAAAAAGTTATCTGAGAGGAAGAGAAATGAGAACAATAGTAAAGGATGAAAAATCAGAATTGAGAAAGGTAATGATGTGGTGGGCGGGGCCACAAGGGTAAGTGTTGCCACCAATAATGTTCAGGATTTATATCAATGACATGACTGATGGAGTTAAAAGTTATATGAATTGGTTTTCAGATGATGCAAAACTATTATGAGAAATAAAAAGCTATAAAGATTGTGAAACACTACAAAATGACTTGAATAAGATCCAAGAATGGAACATAAGATGGGAAATGGAATTTATTGCGAACTAGTGTCATGTGATGGAAATGGGAAAAAAGTGAAGAGCTATAAATAGCCATATATAATAGGAACTATTATAATAATAATAATAATAATAATAATAATTTTATTCTCGCCCGGAGGCATACAGACAAAAAACAAAGCAACAAGAACAAGCCAAGGAGTAAACTTAAGTACTAGAGCAAAAACATAAAACAAGAACAAAGTACAGGCACATTAGGGGACATAGTATCAAAGTACATAGAAAAGCATACATGGACACCTGTGCTACCCCACATTCTGCACAAACAGCAGACCCAGCCACCGCTGTTGTATAGGTCCACATACATAGGCCGAGCTCTGCCTGACAGAGGTGATGATGGAGTTCATAGAGAGCTCCACCCTACTCCTTAAACTGAACACGGAGTGTCGACGGATCACATCTAGATTGTTCACCCCGTTCCTAGTGAAAGCCAGGGACGAGCTGCACCACCTGGGCAGCCCCAGAAGCCTCTTAAGGATGTCATTGTGACAGACCTTAAGGCGGTTCATAGTGGCCACCTTGTACCGCGACCACAGCGAGTTGCAGTATATAGAGTAGCAGTGACTCCTGAATAACTCCATCTTCACCTCTCTGCTACAGTAGGAGAATTTCCTCTGTAGAGTATTTCCCACGACAAGAAGCTTGGTGGTCTGCTTGATGATATCATCATCAGCAGTGCTGGGCGTCGCGGAATTATAGTCCGCGATTCCGCGATTCCGCGATTCCGCGATTCCGCGAATCCGCGATTCCGCGATCGTGGACTACCAAAAATTGATCGCGGAATTTTTATTAAATTTGAATTAATTCCGTGATCGCGATTGTGATCGCGGAATTTTTTTTTGCCTTTAATTCCGCGATTTTTAGTCCACGATCGAAAATTTTGACTTTAAAAACAAAATTTCTTTCCCGCGCTACCGCGCGAGGTTGGGTTGACCAGCCAGCTGTTCTGTTACCTGACGCGCCTGCTGCTGGCCGCCCGCCGGCTGATCAGTCAGCTCTGAACTGTTCCACAGTAAAGTCGCTGACTTCCCCGCTCTTAGCAAACGCTAAATGTCAAGTTCTAACTTGAATTCGAAACTCACCTCACCCAGCCTACATAGAAAAAACTTATTTCCTGAATTTTACAACTTTTTAACGCGCTTTAAAAACTTCGCTAGCGATTACCGAATGCGGAATAAATGATCGCGGAATTTTAATTTAAACTTAAATAAATATTCCGCGATCGCGGAACGCCAAATTTTTGATCGCGGAATATCGATAGTGGACCACCTATTTTTGGATCGCGTGCCCAGCACTGATCATCAGTCATGTCGTGGGATGTAACTTATAGTAAATTACAAAGGTTCATGAAGAGAAAGACCTGGGAATGGTAATACAAGACAACCTACAACCAGAAAAACATATAGAGAAAATATTTGTAGATACGTACAGGATGTTGACGAATATTAGAGTTGCATTTCATTACATGGACAAGAATATAATGAGAAAGATAATTACTACAATAATCCGACCAAATATGGAATATGCTGCCATTGTGTAAAGGCAAAGATGGGCCATACGCCAATCTTTGCGTGGCCTTGGTGCTCATCTCCGTCACATTAGCCCTTTGAGCCTGTGGTAGATGACAACCCGCTACCCCGAGACACAGGGCTAGTGTGATATCCAGGTTACCACAGTTACCTTGCACCACGTCGCCTCCGTGGTGCAGTGGCTAGCGTGCCTGGCTACGAATCTGCGGGCCCTGGTTCGATCCCGGGCCAGGGCAAGTCGGTGACCAGCCTACCCAGTTGTTCTTCCTTCCTTTTGGGGTTGATAAATGGGTACCTGGGGTAACCTGGGGAAGGTAACTGTGGTAACCCGGGAGTCACACTAGCCCTGTGTCCCGGGGTAACGGGTCCTCACCCACCACAGGCTCTAAGGGCTAATGCCACGGAGATGAGCACCGCATGCCACGCGCAGCTTAGCGTATGCTCCCATCTTTACCTACCTTACAGTTACCTTCCCCAGGTTTTCCCAGGTACCCATTTATCGACCAACCCCGAAAAAAAGAATGAACAGCTGGGTTGGCTGCACGCCCACTGCCCACGCCAACTGCACTGGCTGGGATTTGAACCCGGGCCCACGGATTCGTAGCTAGGCGCGCTAGCCACTACACAGCAGAGGCGCTTCCCATTGTGTGGTTCCCATATAAAAAGAAGCATGTGAAATAAAAGTTGGAAAGAATACAGAGAATGGCAACAAGGACGGCGCCAGAGCTAGAGAACTGACTTGGAAAGAGAACTGAGAAAGGTTGAGCGAGATAAAATTGCCAACACTTGAGCAAAGAAGAGAAAGAAGAGACTTATTACAATTTATAAACTGATAACTAAGATGGAAGAAACAGACAATGAGAAAATACTGACAAGCAAAGAGAAAGTCGATACACAAGAAGACATACAAAAGAATGAAGAAAAAAAAGATGCCTGAATAACATAAAGAAGTACAGCTTCCCAGCAGGAGTATCAGAAGGCAGGGAACTAAAGTGATTCGTAAGAAGAGAGAGAGGAGGGGTTTAGTTAAAGATAAAGGGAAAATTGACAAAAAGAAGAGTTGCTTGAAGGTTTACTATACAAACTGTAGGAGTATTTAAAAAAAGATAGATTTCCTGAGAGGAATATATAGTGTAGAGGATTTTGATCTAATAGCATTAACAGAAACATGGTTGGATATGTCAGGAAAGGTATTTGATCCGGAAGTCGAGATAGCTGGGTATAAGTTATTTCACAAGGACAGAGTAGGCAGATGAGGTGGAGGAGTTGCGCTTTATGCAAGAGATGCATTGCAGTGTTGTCTTAATAATGTTATAAAAACAGATGACAGCATAGTCTATATGGGTAGAGGTTACGGAGGGAACTGAGAAAATGGTTTTGGGTGTAGTGTATAGGCCTCCAAACTTATGTAAAGAGGATTCAGCTCCTGTATGGAAAGAAATAAACAAAGCCTGCAGATATAATCGACTATGCGTGGTGGGAGATTTTAATCTTAGGAATATAGACTGGGATTTAATCATAGGTGACAGCGATGCAGATGAATTGTTAAATATAATCCAGGATAACTTCCTAAGTCAAGCAATCAAGGAGCCTACTAGAGGAGATAATATTCTAGATCTATTGCTGACAAATAGAGACGATTTAGTTACAAATGTGGAGGTCGGTGGGAATTTAGATAATAGCGACCATTATGAGATCAGATTTAGCTTAAAATGGGAAGTTGGAAAATTAAGTGGCAATAAGCATCGAATACCTAATTTCAGAAAGGACAATTATGCAGGATTAAGAAGACACCTGGAGGTTATTAATAAGAGGTGTGGGATGGAGGGGAAGAAATTTTCCCAGAATAAGGACAGGGCGATGACAGCTGGAAAGGCCAATTATGAAGGATCAGGAAGGCACCTGGAGGTAATTGGCGCGGTTAGATATGGAAGTGAGGTCATGGCTAAGGAGGTAATTAGAGCGGTTAGACAGGGAAATGAGGTCAGGGCTGAGGAGGTAATTAGAGAGGTTAGAAATGGAAGTGAGGATGGGGCTGAGGAGGATTATACCTCATTTGTAAGGGGTATAATTGACGGACAGAAAAGAAATATTCCTTATAGGGAAATAAGATCCAGAAAGAGTGATCCAAAATGGATGACCACCAATTTAAAACACAACATTGGAGTAAAAAGAAACATTTATTTAAGGTTCAAGGCAGGATTGTAAACAAAGAACAGTATAACGTGATGGCAAGGACAGTGAAGAAATTAACTCGAGTTGCTAAGAACAATTATGAGATTAAAGTAGCAGGACAGGCGAAAAGGGACCCAAAGGGGTTCTATCAGGTATATAAAACAAAGACAAGGGAATTAGTTGGGCCGTTAAGGTCAGGACAGGGTGAGGTCTTAAATACGGATGAGGATATGTGTAAGAGTCTAAATGATTATTTCTTAAGTGTTTTTAAAGGAGGAGGATACACAGACGATACCTGATAGTGAACAGATGTTCAAAGGAAGCGATGAGGAGAAACTCAAAGATATTGTGATAACTAGGGAAATGGTGGAGGAGGGTATAGATAAAATGAAAATTTTTAAATCCCCAGGACCAGATGAAGTGTATCCCAGGGTATTAAAGGAATGCAAGAGGTTGTTAGTGAGTCGTTAGTGCACATTTTTAGGAAATCGGTTGAGATAGGCGATGTGCCTTATTGTGGAGGAAAGGAAATGTTGTTCCCATATTTAAGAAGGGAGACAGAGGACTAAAGTCAAATTATAGACCCGTAAGTCTAACATCAGTGGTGGGTAAATTATTGGAATCTATTATTGCAAAAAACATTAGAGAGCACTTAGATAAACATAGTTTGATCAATGATTCACAACATGGATTCACCAAGGGTAGGTCCCCTGTCTCACCAATTTATTGAGTTTTTATAGGAAAATTTATGAGACGGCAGATAATGATAAGGATTATGATATAATTAATCTGGACTTTAGTAAGGCATTTGACAAAGTACCACACGAGCTACTCTTAAATAAGGTTAGGGCTCATGGAATAGATGGGAAAGGTTCTTCGTTGGATCAGAGCTTGGGCTAAGTAATAGGCAACAAAGGGTTACAATTAATGGTTCTAAATCTGAATCGGGACTGGTGACAAGTGGAGTTCCACAAGGGTCTGTTTTGGGTCCATTACTATTTTTGATTTACATCAACGACTTATTGGATCACAGTCCGATGTAAACACATTGCAGGGAGACTTAGATAAACTTAACGAGTGGGCAGTCAGATGGCAGATGGAATTTAATATTGATAAGTGCAGCTATATGAATGTTGGTAGAAAAAACCCTGGTAATAGATACACCATAAGCAATGTATCGCTGAAAAGATCAGAAGGTGAAAAAGATCTTGGAGTGAGGGTGAGCCCAGACCTCCGACCTAGGAAACAATGTATTGAGGCCAGAAATAGAGCTAATAGAGTATTAGGATTCATTACCAGAAGTGTTAAAAGTAGAAGTGCGGAAGTTATTCTAAAGCTTTATCTGGCTCTAGTCAGGCCTTACCTAGATTATGCGGTTCAGTTTTGGTCTCCATATTACAGGATGGATATAGCCTTGTTAGAATCAGTGCAGAGAAGGATGACCAAAATGATACAAGGGATGCGTAACTTTAGTTATGAGAAGAGATTGAAGTTATTAAAATTACACTCACTCGAGAGACGCAGAGTAAGGGGCGATCTGATAGAAGTTTTTAAGTGGATAAAGGAATTTAATAAAGGAGAGGTAGGAAAAGTTCTTACGGCTTTTAACCAGTGTAGAACAAGAAGTAACGGATTCAAGCTGGAAGGGCGTAGATTTAGAAAGGAAATAGGGAAAAACTGGTTCACAAATAGGGTGGTGAATGAATTGAATGGTCTCAGTAGACAGGTAGTTAGTGCTGAGTCATTGGGGAGCTTTAAAGAGGGGCTGGATAGGTTCATGGATGGGGATGGAAGGTGGATGTAGGTAGTGTTAGGTGACAGGAACTACCACGTGTAGGCCTCACGGCCTCTTGTAGCTTCCTTATTTTCTTATGTTCTTATGTTCCCAGATAGAAATGTAGAAGTTTGGAATGGACTTAATATGGAGGTGATATCGGCAAAGAGTGTGCACCAGTTGAAGGAAAGACTGGATAAATGTAGATACGGAGATGGGACCACACGAGTGTAGCTCAGGCCCTGTAAAATACAACTAGGTAAATAAATACACACGTTGAAATGGCACCAAGCTTGAGAGACCTATCATTTGAGGACAGACTGTGGGTATCAAATCTCTCAAATCTAGTGGAAAGAAGAGAAAGAGATCTAATAGCAGTATATAGAGCCTTGAAGGTAATGGAGACAGTATATAGAGCCTTGAAGGTAATGGAGACAGTATATAGAGCCTTGAAGGTAATGGAGACAGTATATAGAGCCTTGAAGGTAATGGAGACAGTATATAGAGCCTTGAAGGTAATGGAGACAGTATATAGAGCCTTGAAGGTAATGGAGACAGTATATAGAGCCTTGAAGGTAATGGAGACAGTATATTGAGCCTTGAAGGTAATGGAGACAGTATATAGAGCCTTGAAGGTAATTGAGGACAGTATATAGAGCCTTGAAGGTAATGGAGACAGTATATAGAGCCTTGAAGGTAATTGAGGCAGTATATAGAGCCTTGAAGGTAATGGAGACAGTATATAGAGCCTTGAAGGTAATGGAGACAGTATATAGAGCCTTGAAGGTAATTGAGACAGTATATAGAGCCTTGAAGGTAATGGAGGCAGTATATAGAGCCTTGAAGGTAATGGAGACAGTATATAGCACCTTGAAGGTAATGGAGACAGTATATAGAGCCTTGAAGGTAATGGAGACAGTATATAGAGCCTTGAAGGTAATTGAGACAGTATATAGGCCTTGAAGGTAATGAGGCAGTATATAGAGCCTGAAGGTAATTGAGCAGTATATAGAGCCTTGAAGGTAATGGAGACAGTATATAGAGCACTTGAAGGTAATGGAGCAGTATATAGAGCCTTGAGGTAATTGAGGCAGTATATAGAGCCTTGAAGGTAATGAGACAGTATATAGAGCCTTGAGGTAATGGAGACAGTATATAGAGCCTTGAAGGTAATGGAGACAGTATATAGAGCCTTGAAGGTAATTGAGGCAGTATATAGAGCCTTGAAGGTAATTAAGGCAGTATATAGAGCCTTGAAGGTAATTGAGACAGTATATAGAGCCTTGAAGGTAATTGAGACAGTATATAGAGCCTTGAAGGTAATGGAGACAGTATATAGAGCCTTGAAGGTAATTGAGACAGTATATAGAGCCTTGAAGGTAATTGAGACAGTATATAGAGCCTTGAAGGTAATGGAGACAGTATATAGAGCCTTGAAGGTAATTGAGACAGTATATAGAGCCTTGAAGGTAATTGAGACAGTATATAGAGCCTTGAAGGTAATTGAGAACAGTATATAGAGCCTTGAAGTACATGGAGACAGTATATAGAGCCTTGAAGGTAATTGAGACAGTATATAGAGCCTTGAAGGTAATTGAGACAGTATATAGAGCCTTGAAGGTAATTGAGACAGTATATATGTAGAGCCTTGAAGAGATTTGAGAAAGTGGATAGAGATGATCTGCTTGTAAGATATTTAAAGGATACAAGACAATATGGAAAGAAATGGAAAAGAACCACATGCATGAATGATGCAATCTCCATTTAGAGCAGAGACCCTTGGAATCACCTACATGCAGAAATGGTCCAAGGAAGAAATATTCATGAATTTAAAACCAAGCTAGATAAGAATAGATATGCAGACTGGACAGTATGAGCTAAGGTCTTTTCCTGTATGGCACAATTAGGTCAATACACAAGCACACACATATGTACGTACATATAAACATTTTGTTATACACATGCCATCAGTCAGTAACTCAAAGCTCTTTTCCCTTCTATCCCTTTTGTGAATAACTCTTCAGAATGTTGGTTGGTAAAGTGTGAAGCAGGCCACCCGTTCCTCCCTTCCTCCCTTAGTTAAGGCACCCTGTATGTCAGTAAGGTAATGGTGGTAGGCCCTCCCTCCCTCCCTTCCCTCCCTTTATCTTGCTGCAGTGAGCCAGGGAGGAGTGTGAGTCCTGCACAGGGCCACAAGCAGGGTCTGGTGGGCTGCTTGGGGCTCGAAGTACTGGTGTTACCTTTTTTTTTCCATCATTTTGCATGATGGGAGGCTGGTTGAAGGCTAGCACAGAGGTAGAAAAGATACCTGCTAGTCCTCAGGGCAGCGGCAGGTAGGCGCTAACCTAACACGGGTGCCGTTTTCTCTCTAATGCCACCCTTAGCCGGCCAGGATGGTCATATCAAGGTCATCAGTCGCAATGAGAACCGTCCTGCTAAACTTGGCACATGTAAGTAGCCTGCCCACTCACCACCGCCCATTGTGCCCACGCCTCTCGGCCTCCACCTGGCTGGTACCCATGCTCAAGCCATTTGCTGTGTATTATTATTTTTACTTTGGCCTTTCCCCCCTCCCATGGGGTGCCCCTGCATAGCTCATGGACTGTTTTAAACCCAAGGTGCACTATTTGGCCAGCCAGGCATCTGCATGCCATGCCACACTCCACCACGGTCACTCGTCCTGCATCATCGGCCAACCCAAAATTGGGTTCGTTAGCTTCTGGCATGCGCACTGAGAACCTGTGATTGTAGCAACGGTTCGCAGGCACACAGCGCCAGGCTAAACGCATGCATTAGTGAAAAAAGCAATGACAACAAGGAACATCCGAAACCAAAAATATACAAAAAAAATTAAAAAAAAATTCTGACTTTCCTAAAATCTAAGCCTGGAACAAAAAAGAGAGAAAAAGCGTGTACAATCTATTGGCTTTTCCCCTTCCTTCTGTCTCCGTGATGGGGTGGTGCACATCAGTAAGCTTCTTTTTGTATAGACTTCTCCTTTATTTGTCCAGCCTCTTAACTGACTAATCATTGTGTGTGTGTGTTTGTTTGCGGGGACTCCAATGCACCGAACCTATATTACCAGGCCAGGAAGAGCTGCAGAGAGAGAGAGAGAGGAGGGAAAAGAGGGGAAGAGATGAGAGAGAGAGAAGAGAGAGAGAAGAGAGAGAGAAAAAAAAAATTACCACAATCTGATATTGCTGGCCGATCTCAGCACTAACCCTACCAACCCAGCAGAAATATCTCCTTCCAACAATCATGATTGCAAGGCAGTGGGGGTGGTGTTTTCAGGAGGAGGGGAGGTGATGGTGGTGTTGGTGGTGGTGGTGGTGGTGTTTCAGGAGGAGGAGGAGGAGGTGATGGTGGTGTTGGTGGTGGTGGTGGGTGTTTTCAGGAGGAGGAGGAGGAAAGGAGGTGGATGGTGGTGTTTGGGGGTTTGGTGGGGGGTGGTGGGGGTGAGGGTGGTGTTGGTGGTTTTTGGGGGTGGTTGTTTCAGGCGGAGGTGATGGTGGTGTGGTGGTTATGGTGGTGTTGGTGGTGATGGTGGTGTTGGTGGTGGTGGTGAAGGTGGTGGTGGTGGTGATGTGGTGTGGTGGTGGTGGTGTGGTGTGGTGTTTCAGGAGGAGGAGGAGTTGTTGGTGGTGATGGTGGGGGTGGTGGTGGTGGTGGTGGTGGTGGTGATGGTGGTGATGGTGGGGGTGGTGGTGGTGATGGTGGTGGTGGTGGTGGTGGTGATGGTGTGGTGGTGGTGGTGGTGGTGGTGATGGTGGTGGTGATGGTGGTGTGGTGGTGGTGGTGGGGGTTTCAGGAGGAGGAGGAGGTGGTGGTGGTGGTAGTGATGGTGGTGGTTTTTTTCAGGAGGAGGAGGAGGAGGTGGTGGGTGGTGGGGGTTTGGTGGTGGTGGGGGGTGGGGGTGATGGTGGGGGTGGTGGTGGTGTTCAGGAGGAGGAGGAGGTGGTGGTGGTGGTGGTGGTGGGGGTGGGTGGTGGTGGGTGGTGGTGTTTCAGGAGGGGGTGGTGGTGGTTGTGGTGGTGGTGGTGTTTTCCCAGGAGGAGGGGTGGTGGTGGTGGTGGTTGTGGTGGTTAGAAAGAAGTCACATTTCCTGGATGTTCGATCTCATGCCGGGAAAAAGACTGCCTCAGTGCCTAAATGCGCGTGCATGGCAGTGCTGTGTTGTGAGCTATGTGTTTTTTGTCCTCTGTGATTGCAATTAAGCTTTGGCTCACAGCTTCTTAATATACATATGTAAAAACAACATGTTATTTTCTGTTGTTACTGTAACCTGATTATTTATATGATTTTCCATATTTTGTCATTTTCATGAGTGTTGTTTCCTGATGGGTTTCTGCATTGTGGGTTTGTGAGTTTGTGAATGAGTGAAAAGTTTTATATATTGATAATTACGTACCTACTGTTATTAAATGCCTGCCTCATATAGAGGTCTGATGCACATGAAGTTAATGTGAACTACAAGGTTGAAATCCTTTATTGTTTTTAAATTATCATTTTTATTATCATTATCATTATTAACATCATGGTAAATTTTTTCATCACTAATAACAAGATCGCAAACCTGGTATGCTATTGACTAAGCAGCTTTTAGAGTTGGAGTATTCTCATGGCAGCAATGAGAGGAGGGAAGGACACTTGTTGTGTGTTCATTTGGAAAAGGCTAATGATTCTTCTTAAGATTAAAAATATTAATAAATAATATAATTAATAGTAATAAATTTCATTTTTTGGTTTAGCAGCATCTGCAAGGCCTTGTGTCCCCCCAGTCATGCGTTTATTAAAATAAGAAACTTGGGAATACAAGTATTATCTCACTAGTCATCAAGGGGAAATGCAACACTAAGCCTTGTCATTTCATGGTCATTGTATTACAAACCTTGGTGGTAAAGAAACAGGCTTTGAAATGGTGCAAAGTAAGTATGTTTGTCTGCTGTCCATCACTTCATTGTGACATGACTAAAAGGGTGTCCATCACTTCATTGTGAATGACTAAAGGAAAGTCCATCACTTCATTATGACATGACTAAGGGATGTCCATCACTTCATTATGACATGAAATAAAGGATGTCCATCACTTCATTATGAAAATGACTAAAGGATGTCCATCACTTCATTGTGACATGACTAAGGGATGTCCCTCACTTTATTGTGACATGACTAAAGTGATGTCCATCACTTCATTGTGAATGACTAGGGGTGTCCATCACTTCATTGTGACATGACTAAAGGATGTCCATCACTTCATTGTGACATGACTAAAGGATGTCCATCACTTCATTGTGACATGACTAAGGGGTGTCCATCACTTTTATTGTGAATGCTAAAGGATGTTTCCATCACTTCATTATGACATGACTAAAGGATGTCCATCACTTCATTGTGACATGACTAAGGGATGTCCATCACTTCATTGTGACATGACTAAAGGATGTCCATCACTTCATTGTGACATGACTAAAGGATGTCCATCACTTCATTGTGACATGACTAAAGGATGTCCATCACTTCATTGTGACATGACTAAAGGATGTCCATCACTTCATTGTGACATGACTAAGGGATGTCCATCACTTCATTGTGACATGACTAAAGGATGTCCATCACTTCATTGTGACATGACTAAAGGATGTCCATCACTTCATTATGACATGACTAAAGGATGTCCATCACTTCATTGTGACATGACTAAGGGATGTCCATCCTTCATTAAAGACCATTACTAAAAGGATGTCCATCACTTCTTGTGACATGACTAAGGATGTCCATCACTTCATTAGTGACATGACTAAAAGGGTGTCCATCACTTCATTGTTGACATGACTAAGGATGTCCATCACTTCATTGGACATGACTAAAGGATGTCCATCACTTCATGTGACATGACTAGGATGTCCATCACTTCATTTGGAACATGACTAAAGGATGTCCCCTCACTTCATTGTGACATGACTAAGGGATGTCCATCACTTCATTGTGACATGACTGAAGGATGTCCATCACTTCATTGTGACATGACTAAGGGATGTCCATCACTTCATTATGACATGACTAAGGGATGTCCATCACTTCATTGTGACATGACTAAAGGATGTCCATCACTTCATTATGACATGACTAAGGGATGTCCCATAACTTCATTATGACATGACTAAAGGATGTCCATCATTTCATTGTGACATGACTAAGGATGTCCATCACTTCATTTGACATGACTAAAGGATGTCCATCACTTCATTGTGACATGGGCTAAGGGGTGTCCATCACTTCATTGTGACATGACTAAAGGATGTCCATCATTTCATTGTGACATTTTACTAAAGGATGTCCTCACTTCATTGTGACATGACTAAAGGATGTCCATCACTTCATTATGACATGACTAAAGGATGTCCATCACTTCATTGTGACATGACTAAAGGATGTCCATCACTTCATTGTGACATGACTAAGGGATGTCCATCACTTCATTGTGACATGACTAAAGGATGTCCATCATTTCATTGTGACATGACTAAAGGATGTCCATCACTTCATTATGACATGACTAAAGGATGTCCATCACTTCATTGTGACATGACTAAAGGGTGTCCATCACTTCATTATGACATGACTAAAGGATGTCCATCAAATTTATTGTGACATGACTAAAGGTGGTCCATCACTTCATTATGACATGCAAAGGATGTCCATCACTTCATATGACATGACTAAAGATGGGCCCTCACTTCATTTTGACATGACTAAAGGATGTCCATCACTTCATATGACATGACTAAAGGATGTCCATCACTTCATTGTGACATGACTAAAGGGTGTCCATCACTTCATTATGCCCCTGACTAAAGGAGTCCATCACTTCATTTGGGCATGACTAAAGATGTCCATCACTTTTATTGTGACATGACTAAAGGATGTCCATCACTTCATTGTGACATGACTAAAGGATGTCCCTCACTTCATGTGAATGACTAAAGGATGTCCTCACTTCATTGTGACATGACTAAAGGGATGTCCATCACTTCATTGTGACATGACTAAAGGGTGTCCTCATTTCATTGTGACATGACTAACGGATGTCCATCACTTTTATTATGACATGACTAAAGGATGTCCATCACTTCATTGTGACATGACTAAGGGATGTCCATCACTTTATTTGAAAAATGACTAAAGGAATGTCCATCCATTTCATTGTGACATGACTAAAGGATGTCCATCACTTCATTGTGACATGACTAAAGGATGTCCATCACTTCATTGTGACTACTAAAGGATGTTTCCCTCACTTCATTATGACATGACTAAAGGATGTCCCTCACTTTATTGTGACATGACTAAAGGATGTCCATCACTTCATTATGACATGACTAAAGGATGTTTCCCTCACTTCATTGTGACATGATTAAAGGGGTGTCCACACTTCATTGTGACATGACTAAAGGATGTCCATCATTTCATTGTGACATGACTAAAGGATGTCCATCACTTCATTATGACATGACTAAAGGATGTCCATCACTTCATTGTGACATGACTAAAGGGGTTCCATCACTTCATTTGACATGATAAGGGATGACACAAATCCTGGACTATGTCTGCCGGGAGCTGTTGGGTCCTAGGTCGGCTCTTTTGGCTACTTTCTGTCTCATCGCCTTTTTTGTTCCTTCCTTTCCTCCTCCTCCCCCCGCACACTCAGCCCATGCTGCTCAACCCCCAACGTGCAAGACCTGTTAACTAATTCTACAGTGGTTTGGTCGCAGCATCAGTAACTACTGGCTTCCCTTTCGCTTTGCTTGGTGGCACATTTTTCTCCAATGTATTCGCCATAACATAGTTGTGTGTGTGTGTGTTGTGTTTTTGTGTGTTTTGGGTGTGTGTGTTTTGTTTGTGTGTGTGTTGTTTTGTGTGTGTTGTGTTGTGTGTTGGGGTAATTCTGTATGTTTGTTGCTTTGAAAATCTACCAAAACTAAAAGAAATTGAAATATACTTAACTACGCTTTCTGTAATACACTCTAGTACTCTGTGCTGAACACAAAAGACATTTCACTTTAGGGTTTACGGGACCAGCTGGAAAAAAGGGGAAAGAACGAAAGAATTATGATTGAAGCTTTAAAAGGTTCATTGGTTTGAATTTTTTTAAGGGTTACTCACCGAGCCTATCTGACATTTGGGAAAAACTTTAAAGGGGTCTCAGGAGAAACAAAAGAGAGAGAGGAGAGAGGAGAGAGAGAGAGAAGAGAGGAGAGAGAGAGAGAGAAGAGAAGAGAAGAGAGCGAAAAGAGGAGAGAGAGAGAGAGAGAGAGGAGAGGAGAGAGAGGAGGGAGAGAGAGAGAGAAAAGGGGAGAGAGAGAGAGAGAGAGAGAGAGGAGAGAGAGAGGAGAAACATCTAAAAGCTGCATAGATTGGTTTCATTACGGAAACTTTCCACTCTTTGTAACCTTCCTTCCTCATCAGGCTCCACTTCTTCCCTTCCCTGTCTATCCATCACAGGCGAGAATTACCAAGGTCATAAACACAAGAATGCAAGGAAAAACCCCCCAATACCTCACCTCTCTACCGTTGCGAAATCGTTGACCAGCTTCATGTAATGAAAAACTGATGCTGGTAAGTCCCCCCTTGCCTTCCGGGGTTTTTTTTTTCCCTCTTTGGAAAGATATGATGAAAAGCTATGTAATAATATGGAGAGAGAGAGAGAGAGAGAGAGAGAAAAAAAGAGAGAGAGAGAGAGAAGAAAAAAAAAAAAAAAATTTTTTCCCAAAATGGGGTGGGATAAATGGCTGGTCTCAGTAACGGGTAGTTAGTGCGGGTCAGGGGGATTTTTAAAGGGGGGCGGGAATTTTTAGGGGTGTGGTGTAGTAGTGTTAGGTGACAGGAACTACCCGTGTAGTCTCGCCCCCTTTTGTACTTCCTTTTTTCTTATTTCTTATGTTTTCTTATGAGAAAAGGATTTAAAAAGTCTTCCTTTTTCAGGCTAAAATGAAACTTGGGAGGACAAACTGAAGCGCACTGAGAGCATCCGTCTGCAGCGTGAGGCGGTGTTTGCTGAGATGGGCGTGGCGCTAAAGGAGGATGGGAACACTCTTGGAATATTCTCACCAAAGAAGGTATGCAAGAATGCGTGTGTGGATTCACCTATACAGTGTGTGTAAACATACCAGCATGCGACCAAGACCATCAGTGAATAACACACACACACTTCTGCTTGTCACATCTGTATTTATATTTTTTTCCTTTCCAATGGACAGACTCCACATCTGGTTAACTTGAACGAGGATCCGTCAATGTCCGAGTGTCTCCTGTACTACATCAAGAACGGCTTCACCAAGACGGGCACAGCCGAGTCCAACATCCCCCAGGACATCCAACTGTGCGGCGTTCACATCAAGCCCGAGCACTGCCAATTCGAGGTCGGAATCCTACTTGTCTACTGTCTAAACTTACTCTTATGCCTTTTAAATCTTTTTGTGTCAGTTTTTCACACATTTCTTCTGCCCACAATCCAAAGTGTTAGGCTACAGTTTCACTCTGTATCTCCCTCATATTTGCCTCTATTTTCACATCTTCCTGGTTTTATTGTACAGGTGGTTAGGGGGGGGCTTTGTCGGGTTTTTTGGGGGGGCTTTGTACAGGTGGTTGGGGGGGGGCATTGTCAGGTGGTTGGGGGGGGCATTGTACAGGGGGTTGGGGGGGGCTTTACGGTGGTTGGAGGGGGAAATTGTACAGGGGGTTTAGGGGGGGGCATTGTACAGGGGGTTAAGGGGGCCTTGTACGGGTTGGTTAGGGGGGGCTTGTACAGGTGGTTGGAGGGGGCATTGTACATGGTTTAAGGGGGGCATTGTACAGGGGGTTGGAGGGGGCTTTGTACGGGTGGTTTGGGGGGGGCTTTGTACGGGTGGTTGGGGGGGCTTTTACAGGTGGTTGGGGGGGGGCTTTGTACAGGGGGTTGGGGGGGGGGCATTGAAAGGTGGTTGGGGGGGGCATTGTACGGTGTTGGGGGGGGGTTTGTCAGTGGTTGGAGGGGGGCATTGTACGGTGGTTGGAGGGGGGCATTTTCTACGTCCTTAACTATCGCTCCATTATATCTTTTTCCTCTATAGTCCCTCAACCAAATGGCGTTGTGCTTCTTCCCCCCCGGCCCCAAAGGGCCCTGGTTCGTAAAAGGGGCGGAGGTTCGGGACCCTGGTGCTCAGACAGGCTCCCGCGTCATCCCCGGAAAGAACCACGTTTTCCGCTTTAAAAACCCCCCCGAGCAATGTGGGAGACCACAACACCCAAAGTACACATACACACACCCCCAACACACTTTAAAAAAAACACCAAAAACACCACAAAACCCAAAACACACACACACACACACACACACACACACACACACCACACACACACACACACCACACACACACAACACACACACACACCCACACCACCAAACCCCCAAAAACACCCCCCCACACACCACAAACCCCCCCCAAAACAAAAACCACATTTACACATACCCACACACGCATCCACACACACACACACACCACACTGGGAACTCCCTGTGTAAAGGGTTACACGCTCGCTCCCACCCAGAATCCCCCGGTTCGTCCCCGGGGCAGAGTGAAGACAGCGGGGGGTCCCTTCTTAAAACCCAAACCCCTGTCCCCCACGTGAATGGGTACCGGGTGTTAGCCAGGGGTTTGTGACCCGCCTCCCGGGTGGTGGCTACGGCCAACACTAAAGATGAATGAGAAAAATAATGTTGATATGGAGACGGGGCCATACGAGCATTGCTCTGGCCCTGTAAAATACAACTAGATGAATACAACTAGATGAACACACACACACACACACACACACACACACACACATATGCTCTGGCAAGAGTGACCATGTACTTATTGAATTTGAAGTAAATGATAGCAAAAAATAGGGGAGAAGAGAAGAACACAAGAAAGGAAGATACAATTATGGAAAAGCAGACTTTGACGGATTAAGAACATTCTTCGGAGAGACAGACTGGAGTAATTTCCATGCAGCAACGAGTACCCAGAAAAAATGGGATGAGTTCATCTGAATTTACACCGAAGGAATAAATAGTTATGTTTCCAAGATAGTTATCAGAGAGAAAAGAAAAAGAATGAATGGTTTAACAGAAAATGTGAATTAGCAAGACTAGAAAGAGAAAAAACATGGAATAGTTGGAGGAAAAAAGGAGGTATCAACTTTTGGGAGAAGTACAAAACAACTAGAAATGAATATGTAAGAATCCGAAGAGAAGAAGAAAGTAACTATGAGAGGAATATAATAGAAAAATGTAAGAACGAACCAAAACTTTTCTATAGATATATAAATGGAAAAATGAAAAACAAGGAAGGAATAGATAAGCTGAAGGTAGAAGGCATAGTGTATGAAGATGCATTACAACAGGCCGAGGTGATGAATAAGTGCTTACAGACTGTATTTACAAGAGAAAGGGAATTTAAAACGAAAAATATAATAGCAAAAGAAAATATAATGGAAGACATAAAAGTAGACGTAATAGAAGTAAAAAGGCTAATGGAAAGTCAAGATGTGAGAAAAGCCCCGGGTCCAGATGGAGTGTCCAACTGGATAATGAAAGAGTGCAGTAACCAACTAGCAGGAAAGTTACATAGTGTAATTGAGAGTTTCACTCAAGGAGAGCAGAGTCCCGCTTGATTGGAAAAGAGCAAATATTGTGCCAATTCACAAAGGAGGAGACAAGGAAGAACCATTAAATTACAGGCCAGTATCATTAACAAGTGTAGTGGTAAAAATGTGTAAAAAAATTGTGAAGGACAGATGGTTGCAATATTTGGAAGAGACAAACACACTCGCAGGTGGCCAGTTTGGATTTAGAGGAGGAATGTCATGTACAACAAATCTATTGAGCTTTTACTCGAGTGATCGATGTGACACAGGAAAGAGAAGGGTGGGTCGATTGCATATACTTGGACCTAAAGAAGGCATTTGACAAGGTACCTCACAAGAGACTGCTCTGGAAGCTAGAACATGTAGGAGGATTGAAGGGTGGTTTGCTGAAGTGGATGGAAGACTTTTTGAGCAACAGAGAGATGAGAACAGTAATAAAAGATCAGAAGTCAGAATGGTGCAGTGTGATAAGTGGAGTTCCTCAAGGATCAGTATTGGCCCCAGTGATGTTCTTGGTCTATGTAAATGATATGGCAGAAGGAGTGAACAGTTATATGAGTTTATTCGCTGATGATGCTAAATTACTAAGAAAAGTAGAAAGTAAAGAGGACTGTGAGGATTTACAAAAGGATCTAGATAAGATTTTCAGATGGAGTCAACTATGGGAAATGGAGTTTAATGCCAAAAAGTGTAAAGTGATGGAAATGGGCAGTAGCAAAAAGAGACAGAGAGGAAAGTATTCGATGGGAAATGAATGGATAATCAAAACAAAGGTCGAAAAAGATCTGGGAGTGTGGATTACGGATAATTTGTCACCTGAGAAGCATATAAACAAGATCACAGGAGATACATATCAGTTGCTGAGGAATATAAGAATGGCATTCAAATATCTGGATGAAGAGATGATTAAGAAATTGATAACATCTTTGATTCGACCAAGGTTGGAATATGCGGCAGTGATTTGGTCACCACATAAAAAGAAGGATATAAGGAAGATTGAGAGAATACAAAGAGCAGCCACAAAAATGGCTCCAAGCCTGAGAGATTTACCATATGAAGAAAGACTCAAGACTAAAACTCCCAACTCTTGAGAAAAGAAGAGAAAGGGGAGATTTTATAGCAGTGTATAGAGCATCAATGGGTCTGGAAAAAATTGATAAGAGAAGATCTGTTTGTGTGGGACGATAGAAGTGCAAGAGGTCATGAGAAGAAATTGAAAAGGACAACATGCAAGAGGGACATAAAAAAATACAGCTTCCCGTATAGAAGCATAGAAGCCTGGAACAACCTTAATGCAAGAAGTATTCAGGACTTCAAAGGCAACCTGGATAATAGTAGATTTGGAGATGGGACAGTACGAGCATAGCTCTTTTCCTGTATGTTACAAACTAGGTAAATACAACTAGGTAAATACACACACACCCACACACACCACACACACACACACACACACACACACACACACACACACCCACACACACACACCACACACACACACACACACACACACACACACACACACACACACACACACACACACACACACACTCATCATTCGTAACTTCCTTTTGTCATGAGATTGCCATTGCTTCAGTCTTACCCCTCCACTTATCATTTCCCTTCTCCCACTCAGTGTCCCTTCCTCCCACTCAGTGTCCCTTCCTCCCACTCATTGTCCCTTCCTCCCACTCATTGTCCCTTCCTCCCACTCAGTGTCCCTTCCTCCCACTCAGTGTCCCTTCCTCCCACTCATTGTCCCTTCCTCCACTCATTGTCCCTTCCTCCCCCTCATTGTCCCTTCCTCCCACTCATTGTCCCTTCCTCCCACTCATTGTCCCTTCCTCCCACTCATTGTCCTTCCTCCCACTCATTGTCCCTTCCTCCCACTCATTGTCCCTTCCTCCCACTCATTGTCCCTTCCTCCACTCAGTGTCCCTTCCTCCCACTCAGTGTCCCTTCCTCCCACTCATTGTCCCTTCCTCCACTCATTGTCCCTTCCTCCCACTCAGTGTCCCTTCCTCCCACTCAGTGTCCCTTCCTCCCACTCATTGTCCCTTCCTCCCACTCAGTGTCCCTTCCTCCCACTCAGTGTCCCTTCCTCCCACTCAGTGTCCCTTCCTCCCACTCAGTGTCCCTTCCTCCCACTCAGTGTCCCTTCCTCCCACTCAGTGTCCCTTCCTCCCACTCAGTGTCCCTTCCTCCCACTCATTGTCCCTTCCTCCCACTCATTGTCCCTTCCTCCCACTCATTGTCCCTTCCTCCCACTCAGTGTCCCTTCCTCCCACTCAGTGTCCCTTCTCCCACTCATTGTCCCTTCACTCCACTCATGTCCCTTCCTCCCACTCAGTGTCCCTTCCTCCCACTCAGTGTCCCTTCCTCCCACTCAGTGTCCCTTCCTCCCACTCAGTGTCCCTTCCTCCACTCAGTGTCCCTTCCTCCCACTCAGTGTCCCTTCCTCCACTCATTGTCCCTTCCTCCCACTCATTGTCCTTCCTCCCACTCATTGTCCCTTCCTCCACTCATTGTCCCTTCCTCCCACTCAGTGTCCCTTCCTCCCACTCATTGTCCCTTCCTCCCACTCAGTGTCCCTTCCTCCCACTCAGTGTCCCTTCCTCCCACTCAGTGTCCCTTCCTCCCACTCATTGTCCCTTCCTCCCACTCATTGTCCCTTCCTCCCACTCAGTGTCCCTTCCTCCCACTCAGTGTCCCTTCCTCCCACTCAGTGTCCCTTCCTCCACTCATTGTCCCTTCCTCCCACTCAGTGTCCCCTTCCTCCCACTCAGTGTCCCTTCCTCCCACTCAGTGTCCCTTCCTCCCACTCAGTGTCCCTTCCTCCCACTCAGTGTCCCTTCCTCCCACTCAGTGTCCCTTCCTCCCACTCAGTGTCCCTTCCTCCCACTCATTGTCCCTTCCTCCCACTCATTTCCTACCACTTCATTCTTTTACATTCCCTTTCACACCCACTGCTGTAATCTCACTCTCTCACTGTACACTCCCACCTCTCATTCTCCCTCACTCACTCCTCTATTTTTCCCACGTGCAGTCCGTGAGCGCCGTGAAGCCAAATCCCCGGCGGAGGCACCAGGGATAGGGGAGCCGGCAGACTGGCAGTTCGCTCAGGTGGAGTTGTTGGAGAACCAAGGCATTGACCTGAAGGAGGAGATGCAGAAGAGATTGGTGGCCCTTGAGGAGCAGTACCTGAAGGAGAAGGAGGCTGTGCTGAAGGAGTTTGAAAAGGAGAGAAAGGTGAGAATGAGGGTAGACAGTTGTGAGGAGAAAAATGGAAGAGAGAGAGAGAGGAGAGAGGAGAGAAAGAGAGAAGAGAGAGAGAGAGAGAGAAGAGAGAGAGAGAGAAGAGAGAGAGAGAGGAGAGAGAGAGAGAGAGAGAGAGAGAGAGAGAGAGTAGGAATAGTATAACTGCCAAGCTGTAGTGAAATGTAGAAGTAGTAGTGGCAGTAGAATAGTAGAAGTAGTAGTAGCAGTAGTGGTAGTGGTAGTAGTGGTAGTGGTAGTGGTAGTGGTAGTAGTAGTAGTAGTAGTAGTAGTAGTAGTAGTAGTAGTAGTAGTAGTAGTAGTAGTAGTAGTAGTAGTAGTAGTAGTGGTAGTAGTGGTAGTGGTAGTAGTAGTGGTAGTAGTAGTAGTAGTAGTAGTAGTAGTAGCAGTAGTAGTAGTGGTAGTAGTGGTAGTGGTAGTAGTAGTAGTAGTAGTAGTAGTAGTAGTAGTAGTAGCAGCAGTAGTAGTAGTAGTAGTAGTAGTAGTAGCAGTAGTAGTAGTGGTAGTAGTGGTAGTGGTAGTAGTAGTGGTAGTAGTAGTAGTAGTAGTAGTAGTAGTAGTAGTAGTAGTAGAAAGGAATTATCTGTTCACTTCAGAGCTCATGCCATAGATGTCCAAGATTCAGTCCGTAGCCAGATAAAGATTTTGGGTAAAAATCTTTCACACCAAGCTTCTGTCTAGCAAGGTGATAACAGAGAGCCAGAGAGCTGTGGCCATGCATGCAGTCTAGGAGGAGTAGAGGTCTAGCAAGGCTTCTAGCAAGAGTAGTAAAGAGTATTTAAATGATATACCTATGCCTGCAAATAATATTAGCTTTAGTATTAGGGATGTGGAGTACAGTCAAACCTCGATATAACGGACTAAAGCGGGGAGGAGTGGTCCGTTAAAGCCGATTGTCGTTATAGCGAGGGTATTTTCCCAAGGGTGGTAAATATATGAAAAAAACGGAAATTGTGAATAAAATAGAAATAAGCCCATGTGTTTACAATTATGTTGAGTTGACAATTGGAGCGGCGATGACGTCTGATAGGCCATTCTTGCCCCAATTGTCACGCAAATGAGTCCGTTACATCCAATCCGTTAAATCGAGTCCATTATATGGAGTTNTTTCAAAACCCCGTGAGTTTTCTTCCTGTCCCCTGACAGCGTGTATTGTCCGCAGATGTAGCAGAAAACGTCAGGATTATTCCTGCATGACCGTCGCGCCGAAGCCATCACAATAAACTGAAAGAAAAAGAAAAGATGCAGCTGATGTCAGAAAATGAAATTTAGAATTTAGAATTTAGAAATTTAGAATGGAGAAATGGTGAGACGGTATTGATTTGATTGGCTATTGTGGAATTCCCTTTATTCGTGCCCTGTGCATTGTAATTCGATATTTCTTCAAGAAAATATGATTGAACTCAAACCCCTGATATTAGCATATGTATAGCTCGTCAGGTAGGCCTATGGCTGTATCTCAAAAAGTTCCTGATAGAGCAAAATCAATGTGGATATTCGGACTCAGAACAACCTAAATTAGTCTAAATCAACTGAGAAACCCCTGAACGATTTTTTTTGGCTGTTACCCAGTGTAATGATACAGAGACAAATTTATTTTAAGACCGGGTCGATAACAGCATTTCGTCATCATTTTGTGCGTAAACAATTGATCAATACAGGGATAAATATTTCTGATGATTTTGTAGTCATTTGATGAACAGTTTTTGAATAGTAGTCATTTCCGTGGGGCGAATCCGGGGGGCCGAAACGTCCGCGAGTGGGGTGAAACATCCACGAATGGGCGAAACGTCCGCTAAATGTGGGGGCGAACGTCCGCAAATGTGGGGCGAAACGTCCGCGATTGGGGAGGGGGCGAAACGTCCATGGGGCGAAACATCCGGTTACCGGACGTATGGGTCCATTACGAACCAAAGAAAAAAACTGCAGTTTAGTTACAATATTCCCTATTGATTAATACTCTCCTGACATAACGTGGGCTGAGCCCCCCCCAGATACCCCCCCGCTAGTTTAACTAAAGGTACGCTTAACTAGCCATAGCATGCTCTGGACCGGTATTACCAAAGCGATCATAGTTAGAAAAGTAGTATATCATAGCTGGACAAAATTGGCCCATTTTAAATCACAACTGGCTGGCGAAAATCATAAATTGGGGGGTGAGTATCACAAACCGCGCCGGAGGCTAAAGGCCGTTTTACACGAACGATTTTTTTCCGGGCATCTTTTGGTTTTTTGCTACCAAAGATCCCGTACTGGTGGGAAAAAGTGCGCGTTTGTCACACGGCGTTTTGGTACGACATCTTCCTACCAGAGTAGGCTAAGATCTTCTTATTCTTCTATCTTACCTAGCTACTCTGCTTCTATGGGAATCGATAAAATGTCCTTCCTCTTCACATTTCCCTTAATAACCATAAAAAAACCTTACTTGATTCCTAAAACAAGTAAAATAACACATCTATTAGCTCTATTTCTATAGTAAAAACACGCACAGCCTATTAATGCCTATTAAATTAAGTTTTTATCAACATTTTCCGTCTAACTTCTCATCAACAACTCAAAACCTAACTATATATCTAAATAATATGTAAAAAAAAATCTAAATAAAACGCATGTACCAAATATCATACACGTGTCTTGTATATATAGAGAGTAAAACCTATTTTTTTCTCCTACCCTACTCTACCACACGCTTTATTTTTCCTCCTTTCCTTTATTTCTCCTCTCATCTACACCATATTACTATTACTATACAAAATGATACAGCTATATTCCCTATATAGCTATATTATCCAGCACTTATTTTTCCCTAAACATATCACATAGAATGCTACAGCATCTCTTGACCACCCAAGATTGGTCATTTCTCTTTATTTAACTGAAATGTGTAGTTCGTACAAGTCTTGTGTGGCGTCGGCTGCTCCCAAAATGTAATCAAGGATGCCGGTGTCGTGTGGGCAAGTGTCTGTTTGTGAGGTGGAGTCTGTTTACTAACAAAGGCAAAGAAAACGGGGTTGAGGGAATACTTACTAATATTGACTTGATCAACAAAGGCATGTCCAGGCGTCCTACTACAACAAACCCGTCTTTATTTATCATTAAAGGGTGAGGGGGGACAATCAATCGACTTGCGCCACCTTTAAATATACTTCGATTGCGATCAAATTTTTACACACGTTGTTTTCTCACCACCCCAACAGTATTCCACTAAGGGCCGTTCAAAAATCCAACTTTCGTTTTTTATTGGCACCCTAGCTTGTGTCTGTATGCACTATTAGACACTATATATTTCAATATATATATATCATATATATATATATATATATAAGTTTTTAAAGGTTACGCCGAAGTGGATTAATATTGCACAGTATACTGATAAAAAAATAAAACGGAAAATGTAAGCGGTAACGGTGGTAGCGACCGCACAGTTCTCGTCCATTAGAACCCTGATTTAACCTAACTTAACTGGCTGAAATAACGGTAGATTTTTGGAAGTACACACAAACCTGGTTTTTCCGGACTAATAGGGGGGAGCACTGGTCCGGTCCGATGCCATTACCCACCCCCGGACGTTTATCCTACTCTAGTATTTACTGTCCGGCAACCGCCAATATCAACTACCCCGCCGCGGACTTTTACGTCCGCTGAGCATGCTGCCACCTGGCGGGAGGGAGCAGAAAGTGTTCAATAGTCTCAAGAGACGTTCCTGCACCAGGGGCAGTGGGGGTCAGGGGACTAACGGAGCCTCTGCAGGTGAACCGTGAGTGTCGTGTGCCCAAATGTAAACAATACGACCGCTGAGCATGCTGCCACCTGGCGGGAGGCAGCAGAAAGTATTCAATAGTCTCAAGAGACGTTCCTGCACCAGGGGCAGTGGGGGTCAGGGGACTAACAGAGGCTGTGCAGGTGAACCGTGAGTGTAGTTTGCCCAAATGTAAACAATACGACCGCTGAGCATGCTGCCACCTGGCGGGAGGCAGCAGAAAGTGTGACTAGCTCGTGGACCACCGTCGGGTTAGGACGTGCTGCTCTGTGGTCTAGTTTTTCACCGGCACCGGTTGTGTTGGGGTGCGCGCGCCCCCCTGTCGGCTCGTCAGATATTAGGTTTAGTGCCTTCTCCCCGTCCACTCTGTTCCCTGGTCTTGCTGTCCTCCGGCGGCCTTGGCCGCCGTCATGCCTGGGTCTTTGCTTGGGTATCAGGGCGACATGGACGTAGACCCGGAATTCCCTGCTCTCTCCAACAAGCGTGGCCCGCCCTCCCCGCCCAGGGAAGCCCGGAAAGCCCCCCGCTCCACTCAGGAACAACAGCAGCAGCCCCAAGAGCAGCAGCAGCAGCCCCACGAGCCACTGCAGCTGCCCCTGGAGCCGCAGCAACCCCCGGACCCACAAACTAGGGTTACTTTCCTGCTCCGGGCCTGTAATGGCGCCCGTGTTTTCTCTCACCCCGGCCGGGTCTCTCATGCCCTTCATACCAGCCCGTTGGGCAAGTACATCATTGAGGGGGAGACCCGCTCCCTAGGTAATGGTTCAGCCTTGGTGGTGGTGCTGTGGGAGAGTGTTATCCCCAAGGTGCCCATCCTATAGGACGTCACCTTCACCCTAGGGGACTGGCAGGTTACTTGCCGCCGTGCCGAGAGGGCCGGTGTCCTGGCGCAGTATGGGAAGGTGGGTCCCCTCTCTGAGGAAATTAAGGATCTTGAGGAAATCTGCAGTACCCTGAGGGCCAGTGACATCGAGGAGGTCTCGATCCCCCCCCGAAACCTGCCCCGCTCCACCACGGGTAGGTGGATCCGTCTCAAGGTGACAGGTTCCTTACCATCAAGGGTGTGCATCGGCCAGCTGGTGTTCTGGCCACAGCCCTACCTGCTCCCGATCCTCCGTTGCCCTGCCTGTCTAAAGGTTGGCCACTCCGTCAACACCTGCCGATCTTCCGTGCGCTGCGGCCGCTGCAGTGGCCCCCATCCGAGCCAAGGGGCAGAAGTTGCCTGTGACAGGCCTTTCCGCTGTTTTCAGTGTGGGGGGCATCATGGCCCCAGGTCTGCCCACTGCCCTTTCAACCAGGAGGCCCAACAACTGTACGGCAGGCTGGTCCAGGAAGGGATGCCCCTTCCTAACATCAACAGTCGTCTGCGGCTCGTCCCACTCCCGAAATTCCGGCAACCTCCTCCATCACGACCTCCCACTATGCCATCCCCTATGGCTGCATTGCCACCCAGGGCCGTCCACCCCGATGTCGCTTATTCCTCTGTTGCCACGGGGAACAGGTACACTGTCTTACAGGACCTAACGGAGGATGCTGACCCTCTCCGGGACCCTCTTCCCCCCTCTCCTCCTTTCCTCGCGGCCCGTTCCCCGAGACCCAGACGCCATGGACGATCACCCCGCCAGCCGGCTGCACCCATGGCGCCTGCTGGGGGTTCATATTCTCCTGCCTCCCCTGGGGACCCCACCCACTTCACGACAGATGCGGACGTCCACCACCCGCCGTCCTTCCTCTCTCGGGACGATGCCGTGCCTGCCTCCTCTGCCCCCCGTGCTGCTTCTCGGCCCCAACGCCTTCCTGGGCCACCCCCACCGCCCAACACGCCTCACTTGCGACCCCCTCCGCATCCTGTTCCGTCCACAACAAGACACAACGTCATGCAGCAGATTTTCACCCTTCTCATGGAAGCTTACCACCTTTACCATCAGGGCTCGTCAGTCCCTGCCATACTAGCCAGTCTTTGGCCAGCACTGGCTTTGGCCAGCCAGCTCAGGAAGACCCCCGAGTTCAAGACCTACTTGGGGGAAACTTTACCTTCGGTGGTTGGGTTGTGTGAGACGTGGCTCTCCCCCCACCTCTCCCTCAACCTAACCGGCTACAACATCATCCGGAAGGACAAACCCCAGGGGCGTGGAGGTGGCGTCCTCCTTGCAATTCACGACTCCCTTGACCATTCCCCCCTTGCCCTCCCACAGTGGCAGCACGGCCACCTCGAAGTGGTCGCAGCCAGGGTTGCTACGCAACAGGGTGGGTTATCCGTAGCGGTCTGCTATAACGCTGATGGTGCCACATACCGGGAACTGATCCACTACTTTTCCCTCCTTCCTTCGCCTGTTGTCATCATGGGTGACTTCAATGCCCATCACAGGTGCTGGGAACCTGACCTCCCTCTCCATCTCACCAACACCTCCGGGAGGGCGCTCTTTCAACTCATCCTTGACTCGCCTCGCCTGTCCCTTCTTTCACCCCCGGGTCTGCCTACCCGTTACCATCCCCACACGGGTGCTACTTCCATATTGGACCTATTCCTTGGGGACCCAGCCTTCAGTGCCATGACCGTCACCACTGGCCCTTACATGGGGAGTGACCACCTTCCCCTCCTCGCCTCCTTCCCTGCCGTCACTGCCAGGCCTCACCCCGGTTGCCTGCCTCGCTGGAAACTCACGCCTTCCGGCTGGCCCCTCTTCGAGGCGGCACTCCATGACCCACCGGATCTCTCCTCCCTTCCCCTGGAGGACGCCGCTGCCTCCCTTTCCACATTCCTGGAGGATGCGGGAAAGGCTGCCTTCCATCTCTCGACGCGTCGCGCCCCTCGCCGTCCGGGCAAATCTTGGTGGAACGACGACTGCGCCCAGGCAGTCAAGGCCCGTAGGAGGGCATGGAACCTATGGCGTCGAAGGTCCACACTACAGCTTGGGGCTCAATATCATAGACTCGATGCCATGTGTGCCAGGACCATCCTCCTTGCCCAGAGGAAGGCGTGGGGCTCCCACTGCGCTTCCCTCTCTCCATCCTCTTCCACAAAGCGTAAGTGGGATTTTTTCCACTCCATGGAGGGCAAAAAACAACGCCTCTCACTGCCCCTGAAGGATGGTGCCAACCCCCTCCTAGATGACCCGCAGAAGGCTGCATTGCTTGCCACACACTACCAGGACAAGATTGGTCTCCGGTGTCCTCTCGCGTCATCCCTTAACATCAATGCGGCGATAAATACTGCTGTTGCCTCCCCTGGCATCCCGGCACTCACCAGTCCTTTCACGACTGATGAGATGGACTGAGCCTTGTCCACCTTAAGACCGGGGAAAACTGCGGGCCGGGACAACGTGCCGTATGAGTTCCTGCTTCACATGACACCTCCCTTGAAGTCCACGGCACTCTCCCTCTTCAACACCAGTTGGCTCCGGGGCGTCTTTCCTACGTACTGGAAATCCTCCACCCTGCTACCTATACCCAAACCCGGGAAGGACCCCACACTCCCGTCCACATACCGCCCTATCGCTCTCCTCTCCTGCGTGGGTAAGCTCCTGGAGCGACTGGTGGCCACTCGCCTATCCTGGTGGCTGGAGGATGGCCATCTCCTGAGAGAGGTGCAGTGTGGCTTCAGGCCCCGCAGGAGCACCCCAGATGTCCTGGCGCAGCTGGAGTATCACATCTGTGACACTTACCGGGTAGGGAGGTCATGACCCCCTCTTTGTAGATCTAGAGGGAGCATTTGACTCTGCGTCCCACGAAGGCATCCTCCGTAAGTTGGCTTCCATGGGAATCACGGGACCCACCCTCGCCTGGCTCCGGTCATTCTTGTCAGGCCGGTCTTTTCAGGTTGCGTTGGTGCCTCCACCTCACCTTCCCGTCCAATGCAGAGAGGAGTGCCGCAGGGTTCCATCCTCAGCCCTTTGCTGTTCAATGTCCTCCTCTCAGACCTCCACATTCCTCCCCACTCTCACCTTCTTATCTATGCAGACGACATTACCATCATCAGCAGAGCCAACACTCAGGCCCAGGCACAGCTATGCTTGCAGGAGGCAGCTGATACACTAACTGACTGGTGAGGACATGGGGTCTCTCAATTAATGCTCCCAAAAGCTCCCTTATGTGCTTCACCCTCAAGCCTGTCCGCTCTCCACCCACTGTCACCCTTAGTGGCTCCCCGGTGCCTTACACCAGATCCCACACCTTCCTCGGTATGCGGCTGGATGGTCCCCGCCTGACCTGGTCTCATCATATTGAGTACCTCCGTACCACCTGCAACAGGCGCCTCAACATCATGAAGCGGGTGGCTGGTGTCCGCTGGAGGGCCAGTCGTGATCTCCTTTTGCACTACTACCAGGCGGCCATCAGATCTAAGGTGTCTTATGGCAGCTGCATTTATGGCTCAGCAGCCCTTTCCACCTTCAGGAAACTGGACGTCCTGCAAAATGCGGCCCTGAGGATCTCCATGGGGGCAATGAGGTCCTCACCTGTCATCACCCTACACGCAGAGAGCGGTATCCCCCCATTGCAGGTACACAGGAGGGAGTTCCTGTGTAGCCAGTAACACCATGTGCATCATGTCCCTGCCACCATCCCACCCCCTCGCCACTCTCTATGCCAACTCCGGTGTGGATCCTCACACTCCAGTCTGGCTTCCTGGAGCCCGTCAGCCTCTACTGGTCCATGCACTGCTGGCCCACTCTGTGCTGAACCTGCCACCACCTCCTACTCAGCCCATCAGCCCACACTCCCCGGTCCCATCCTGGCTGGACATTTCCCCGTTGGTTGCCCTGACTATCCCAGATCTTCCTCCCAAAAACTTAGCTAGCGTCCTGGCAGCTCCTTTATTCCGTCAACTTGACATGTCACTCTACCACAACCACCTGAAGATCTTCACTGACGGCTCTCACTCCCCCACCATTCCGTCTACAGGCGCTGCCGTCTATGACCCTCGCTCCAACATCTGCAGGACGTGGCGGCTGCCCCCTGAAACAGACGTCCTGACGGCAGAACTCTTCGCCATTCGCCAGGCTGTGTCTTACCTGAACACCACCTACGCCCCGGCCAGAGTTGTGATCTACACAGACTCTCTCTCCTCCCTCCATCTCTTCCTCTCCCGTCGCCCGGCTTCCTCCACAGCCATGGTTCACTCCCTGCAACGGCTACTCCTCTCCCTCACCTCAGTGGGCTGGAAGATTACCTTGCAGTGGGTGCCTTCCCACTGCAATATCCGGGGCAATGAGGGTGCTGATGCTGCTGCTAAGATGGCACTCTCGGAGGTAAACATCACCGCTCTCCACCGCCAAGCGTCTGATTTCTAATGTCTGCCGTTCCGCCTGGGATAGGTCGCTCGGCGACGCCCTCCGTGCCACCTCCATGGGTCAATGCCGCACAGACTCCTCCCCGCACCCATGGATAAGACAAACGTCCCGCGTCTTGGATGTCGCCCTCACCCGCCTGAGGATCGGTCACACAACACTCAGAGCACACCTGCATCGTCTGCAGCTCACGCCCGACCCGTACTGCCCCTGGTGCAGGAACGTCCCGGAGTCGATTGAGCACTTCCTGCTGCAGTGTCCTCGCTTCCACTCCCACCGACAACTTCTACGTGGTCAACTCATCGCCCTGAATGTCACCACCTTTGACCTGCCCACCCTGCTGGCCGCCGCTGCCATCCACCCATCACGTCGCCCCGCCGTCATCCGCCTCACCTGTGCCTTCCTGAGGAAGACTAATCAACTGTCCCGACTGTGATTAATTCACGGCTGTATACCAGGGCGAATATTGTCGATTTCGACATCACAGCCCTTCAACAACAACAACAAAGCAGAAAGTGTTCAATAGTCTCAAGAGACATTCCTGCACCAGGGGCAGTGGGGGTCAGGGGACTAACGGAGGCCGTGCAGGTGAACCATGAGTGTCGTGTGCCCAAATGTAAACAATACGACCGCTGAGCATGCTGCCACCTGGCGGGAGGCAGCAGAAAGTGTTCAATAGTCTCGAGACGTTCCTGCACCAGGGGCAGTAGGGGTCAGGGGACTAATGGAGGCTGTGCAGGTGAACCGTGAGTGTCGTGTGTCCAAATGTAAACAATACGACCACTGAGGATGCTGCCACCTGGCGGGAGGCAGCAGAAAGTGTTCAATAGTCTCAGAGATGTTCCTGCACCAGGGGCAGTGGGAGTCAGGGGACTGACGGAGGCCGTGCAGGTGAACCGTGAGTGTCGTGTGCCCAAATGTAAACAATACGACCGCTGAGCATGCTGCCACCTGGCGGGAGGCGCGGACACTGACCAGGGGTGACAGGAGATGCTCGGACCGCCGGACAACTTTGTCAATTTACGAACAGGACGAGGCATTTCAACGTTTAAAAAAAAAAAAAAAAAAAAAAAAAAATTGTCTGAGACTCTTGGACATATCCCCGGACCTCAGATTTTGTCCGGCAAATCCGATATCCAGGAAATGGAGGTCCGGGAAATCGAGGTTTGTGTGTAGTTATTACTACATGATTTGTGTATTGAATAATACTTGTGGGCGAACCAACTTTGGTGTGGGCGAACAGACTCTTTCATTTGGGCGAACAAACTCTAGATTTGGGCGGACTGGCATGTGGGCGAAAAGACGGTAATTAAATAAACCGTTAACGGGATGAAGAGTTGATGCAGTATCTAATGTATGTTGATTTCTGCCTAAAATGAGTGCCAAATTCACTAAAAACACCTTTAAACTTATCAGAAAACAATGGTGTCGTGTGTGAAAACAATAGTGCCCAATACCGAAACTATGCCCAAAAATTACCCAATATACAGGGTGTTTCACAATTGTTGAAACAAAACGATCGGGCACAAATCAAGGACCACAAATGATAGAGTAATGGTGATTACATTTATTGAAAGGTAAAAGAATAACATTTTAGGATTTGCAACCATCTAGTGCCAAACATGAACCAAAAGTGTCAGGAGCCCTAGAGGACATGCTTCAGATGTCCGCCGTTCACTCGAAGGCATTGTTGAACGCGCTGTGCAAAGTTGTTGATAACGCGTGCACATTCCTCCTGGGTGATCGCCTGAATCTTCTCAGTGATGGCTGCCTTCAATGCAGCAATGGTGCGAGGGTTACCCTGGTAGCTGTTGTCCTTGAGGAACCCCCAGAGGAAGAAATCTGGGGGGTTCAGGTCAGGCGAGTGAGCTCCACATCAGCCTTGCATCAGTTTTCATCCTGCTGAAACCACTGTTCCTCCTTATCAAGGATGGCGATCCTCCTCACACTGCTAATGTCACTTTGGCCTGGCTCCGTGAAAAGTTTGGGGAGCGTCTCGTCAGCCACAAAGCTGAAGTGGAGTGGGCACCACACTCCCCTGACCTGAACCCCCCAGATTTCTTCCTCTGGGAGTTCCTCAAGGACAACATCTGCCAGGGTAACCCTCGCACCATTGCTGCATTGAAGGCAGCCATCACTGAGAAGATTCAGGCGATCACCCAGGAGGAATGTGCACGCGTTATCAACAACTTTGCACGGCGCGTTCAACAATGCCTTCGAGGTTTTTTTTTTTTTTTTACATCACAAAGGACTGGCCGGCGAAGGATGAACGGCGGACATCTGAGCATGTCCTCTAGGGCTCCTGGCATTTTTAGTTCATGTTTGAGGCTAGATGGTTGCAGATCCTAAAATGTTATTTTACCTTTCAATAAATGTAATCACCATTACTCTATCATTTGTGGTCCTTGATTTGTGTTCGATCGTTTTGTTTCAACAATTGTGAAAACTGCCCTGTACAGGGAGGTCCCGAAGATACGAGCAGTTAGGTTCCACCTGGCATACTCGTAAAGCGAGATCTCGTATAACGAAACACATAACTAATGGTAAAATATAGGTTTGGTTCCAGTACCCATCAATTAAAAAAAAAAAAGACATGTTTTTCAAGCTAAAATAAACTAGCAAACACAACAAACACACAGCGTCTATATTACCCACACTGTACTTACTACCTATTCTGTAGAAAAAGCATTCTGAAAGAAAATAGCACACAAAATAACATAACCACATTAATTAAACATAAAACATGCATAACACTCACAAGTGGTAATGTTGTGTGAGGAGACAGGAAGCTGGCAAGTAGCCAGCTGAGAGTCCCTGTTTTCCTCTCTCCGGCTCGAGATAAAACAGGGGTGACTTGCGTTTGCAGGGATGACTGGTTAGAGTTCTTCCTCCTCCCATTGATCACTTGGGAAGAGGAAAGATCCTCGGTGCTGCCGCGTGATACAATAGACTCGAGGGGTAAGATAGGTAAGGGATAAGGGAGGGGTGCGCAGACCTCTTCCACTGCCCACAAACTCGTCGCTGCGCATCTGAATCATTGTACATCGTCCAGGGATGTGAATTTTTGTAGCCACATTTTCGTACCGAGCCACCAGAATTATCATATTTTCAGATTGATTATCGTACATCCTTAGGTAAAATCATATAGTCAGTAAATGACTTTATAATTTTATTAAATAACTTGTAATTTACTTTAGTAAATAACTTGGTCATTTTACTCACCCCAGTTTGAATGTCGTAGCATTGGATTTTCGATCTCGTATATGAAAATAGACCCTAATTTACACATCTCGTATCATCGGATTCTCGTATACCCAATGCTCGTATAACTGGACCTCCCTGTATTTGCACTGTACCTACCTAACCAAACCAAACATAACTAAGAAATACTTAGTCTGCCTAATTTTGATGAGGAATTTAAATTTTCCCC
>JACEEZ010012870.1:0-7500 GCA_016584305.1 Chionoecetes opilio
CACACACACACCACACCCCACCAAACACACACACACACACACACACACACACACACACACACACACACACTGATATAGAAAGGGTATTACAAACGTCGTCTTATTTGATTACTTTTGTTTGATCTGTGTTTTATTTATGTTGAACAAATCTCACTCCGTCCACTGAGAACATTTTCCTGATTCTGTGTACGTGACTTTCTCTTCTCAGTGCTTTTCTATTCTTCTTCTTCTTTATCTGACTCGTCCTGCTTTCATTTCATTTTGTTCTATTCTTTCATGTTTTCTTTATTCTTTCTTTCTTTCTCCCTTTCCTCCCTCTCTCAAACTATTCATTTTTTTTTATAATCCCTCTAATTCTTGTTTTCACCCATCTCTTCTTTCTCTTTTAGATCGTACTAGTCCTTTTTATCATCTTTCCTCCCTCTTTCCCTTTTTTCTCTTTCTTAGTAGTCTTCTTTTTCTGCCCCCTTCTTCGTCTTGCAATTTATCCTTATGTAGTTTAAGAGTAGTTCTATACCTAATCATACCCTCGCTATACACAAACAGGCAAAATGGTATCTTCTTCCAATACAATTCTCTAGCACCACCATCTCCTCTTTATACTGTACTAACCGTTCTGTACAATACTGTATCTGTATAACACAAATACATAAATGAAAATGTAAAGTGAAAACAAATAGCCTCGTTATGCCCTATGTTGCTAATGTTGTTTAATTCCTTGTGTCTTTAATTCCACTGTAGTCTTCTTCCTCCTTCCCATGCAGAGAGACAAGGAACCGCTGTCTCTGTTCTGTTGGTATTGTTGTTATTGTTGTGATTTCTTAGAATTCTTATGTAGTCCTCTTCCTCCTTCCCATGCAGAGAGACAAGGAACCGCTGTCTCTGTTCTGTTGTTGCTGTTGCTATTGTATAGTGACTCCCTTGTAGTGTTCTTCCTCCTTCCCATGCAGAGAGGCAATGAACCACTATCCCTCCCGTTATGTTGCTGCTGTTGTTATTGTTTAGCGACTCCTTTGTATTCCTCTGTTGTGTTCCTCCTCCTTCCCATGCAGAGAGGCAATGAACCACTATCCCTCTCCGTTATGTTGCTGCTGTTGTTATTGTTTAGGCGACTCCTTTGTATTCCTCTGTTGTGTTTCTCCTCCTTCCCATGCAGAGAGGCAGCCAGGCACGCCAGGCAGCCTCCACCCAGCCGGACACGCGTTAAAACGGATTGGTATGCAGGATGGTGTGCATATTTTGGCTCCACGGGCCAGTAAAATGCTCTACATCGGGCCATGATCTGTTTTTACGGCCATGGCTTTATTACCAGAACACACACACTACAAACATACTCTCTCTCTCCTTTTCTATCTCTCTCTTTTCCCCGTCTCCCTCTCTCTCTCTCCCCTCTCTCTCTTCTCTCTCTCTCTCTCCTCTCTCTCTCTCTCTCTCTCTCTCTCTCTCTTTAAAACTCAAACGTATGATCTACACAAAATGTAAACAATCCCCAACAAATTAATATATAATAAGAGATTTTGTCACGTTATTAGCAGTGTGTGAGTGTGTGTGTGTGTGTGTGTGTGTGTGTGTGTGTGTGTGTGTGGGGTGTTGTGTGTGTGTGTGTTGTGTGTTGTGTTTTGTGTGTGGCGTGCGTGTGTGTGTACTTACCTAATACTAAAGAAAAAAATTTAAAACACATCCCTCTCACCTAAACACTGAACACGCACACTCTTCTATTAATTAATGCATCAAATTAGCACTTGCAAGATGATGCAAGATTACTATTTGCATAAGTCTGGCAAAGAAAAAGATCTACAAATGACGTAGTTTCACATCTCCTCCTCCTCCTCCTCCTCTTCCACATATCATCTCCTCCTCCTCCTCTTCCACATATCATCTCCTCCTCCTCCACCTTCTCCTTCTCCTCCTTCTTCTTCTTCTTCTCCTTCTTCTTCTTCTTCTTCTCCTCCTCCTCCTCCTCCTCCTTCTCCTTCTCCTCCTTCTCCTCCTTCTCCTCCTCCTCCTCCTCCTCCACATATCATCTCCTCCAATTCCTCCTCCTCCTCCACCTTCTCCTTCGCCCGCCGCCCCCGCCGCCGCCTCCTCCTCCTCCTCCTCCCTCTCCTCCACATATCTCCTCCTCCTCCTCTTCCTTCCACATATCATCTCCCCCCTCCTCCTCCTCCTCCTCCTCCTCCTCCTCCTCCTCCTTCTCCTCCTCCTACTCCTCCTACTCCTTCTCCTCCTCCTCCGTTGTCACCAATCACATCTTAAATAACAAACATTCCGCGTTTCTTAGTATTATCAATTGCTTAATTTAATATTTTCCTCGTTTTAATGTGCTGATAACAGTATTTATTTCTCTCTCTCCTCTCTCTCTCCCCCTCTCTCTCTCCTCTCTCGCTCTCTCTTCTCTCTTCTTCTCTCTCTCTCATCTCTTCTCTCTCTTCTCTCTTCTCTCCTCTCTCCTCCCTCTCCTCTCTCATCACATTCCATTTCTCCTTCCTTCACTATTTTCTCTTCACCTTTCCCTTCATTCTCTTCACACCATCTTTATCCCTCCCTCCTTCCCTCCCTTCTTTAATTTTCCTACTATGTCCTTACTTATTATTCATTATCCATTTCCTTACTTACTATTTATCTTCTTACTCCTTTCTTACTATTCTTTTCTATTCATTTCTTCCTTCTATTCCTCTTTAAATATTCTATACTCCTTTCATTCGCTTTACTGCTTCATCATAATTCCTCCATCCGCCAAAAACAGTTAAACCTTGTTTTTCTCCAAAATTTCTCAAACTGGTTTCCCCGTGCCTTAAGACTTTAAAGGCAGATTTATGGGTTTTTGGAGGAGGAGGAGGATGAGATTATATAGGAATTTATATAGGGATTATATAGGATTATATAGGAATAAAGACACCAGGAGAACCTATTGGTCCATGACGAGGGTATCGCTGAAACTCATACTACTAATTCAACTACGGTAAGAAAACAGTTGGAAAATATACCATGTCCTAAAAAAAGGAACAGGGAAGTTTCGTAGTGCGAAAGATGGGATAAATATCTACACACTACCACTACCACTCCCCTACAACAAATCAAAGGGGGGATAATACGAAATCGCACTATCAATACCCATTTACTTTACAGTGCGCGTCAAGTCTTTTTTTTAATGTAGTTATTGGTTGGTCCGAAAATTTTTTGCTGGTAACTTGTTCCATCGACAACGCTCAAACTTTGAAATAATTTTTACGGAGATCGGTGATGCAACTTTGCCCCTTTTATTTTTAAACCATTATTTCTTTTTGTCATTTGATTTAAATTAAATGGTTCTTTTGTTTAATGACATCAAACCCTTTTTAGGATTTTAAAAGGTTTCATCAATCCCCACGGATTCTTCGACCCTTTTAAGAAACATTTTTAATTTTCCGCATTTCCCTCTTCATAAGAAAAATTTCGCAGAGTGGAATTTTTTTGGGGTTGCTCTTTTTTTGCACGATTCCATTTGGCCTGACTTTTACGAAACGGGCGCCAAAATTTGAACGGCAATTCCAAGGCGGCCTAACAAGGGACGGTATAATTGTGTCATCACTTTGGGGATTTTTTAGTTCAAAGTTGCGTTTAAAAAACCCCAACATCATATTTGCCTTTTTAGGGGCAGCTAGGCAATGCGGATGGTTTCAGATCTTTATTTTTATGATGACACCTAAACCTTTTCCTGCTGTTTCAGTTAAACGTTTTATTTTGCATTTGATAGTTATTTTTGAGGTTATCTTTCCCTATATGCTTACTTTACTTTATCGGAATTGAATTTTAATACCTTTGTCACCCCAATTGATATTTTGTTGAATCACTTGAAATGAGTTCGCAGTTTTCTCTAGTAACTTTACCGCCAAATTTGGGTGAGGAAGAAAAAGGGGGAGAAGGAGAAGGGAGGAGGGGGTGGTCGTTTTCCATCACAAATTCACCTCCAATTTACAGAACGTCCTGAGGTGGAAGGACGCGGGATAAGGGAGCGGGGGTGAGGGCAGGAGGGCCCCGTGCTGGATGGATAGATGGGAAAAGAGAGAGAGAAGAGAGAGAGAGAGAGGAAGAGAGAGAGAGAGAGAGAGAGAGAGAAACTTTTTGAGTTTGTAACATATGCCAAATTCTGGAAACGAAAATTTGTCGCATTGGGGTATACAAAATAGTTGTGGCCGAAAAATATACAAGAAAAACCCTTGTGATCCAATGGAAAACATAACTGACTGACATTGGCGTGAAGGGGCATAGAGACAGATAATTTTTGTGAGAGAGATGTGGTTTGCAGAGATGCGTTAAAATTTTGGGATCTGAAAATTCTTTAAAATAATAAAAAAAAAAAAAAAAATAAAAAAATTGTATACAGGGAGGGCTTTCAGGTGTATTTGGGGTCAAATGTCTGGAGGTTTTAAATGGGCAGTGACCAAAATCACAGCCCCCGCGTGTGTTTCCTTTCCCGCCGGTGCGGGGTGGGCAGTGACGCCAAGGCCAGCATATTCCTTACCCCTTGGGGACCTTGGCCCCCCAGTGCACACGGGGGCGGCGCACCCACCGTCCCCAGCCTGCTGGGGGGCAAAAACGGGCTCCGGCGGCATGCAGGTATAGGAACCACAGAAAGGGTCTTGGGGATGAGCTCCCTTTCAGTGTCATAGGGGAAAACCCCCCGGCAGGTCAGTAGGCGATCTCCCGGCAGTTCCCCCCCGGGCCCTGGGCCGGGAATTTCTCCATCTTATGTACCGGGGAAAATCAGCAGTGAGTGTGCTGCTGTGATCCCTGTCTGCCACGGGCTCGGGGGCGTGGCACAGAAGGTTTTTCCCGGGATCGGGCTTTCCCCTTTCTGGGCGTTCCTGTCCAGGTTTTGGAACTTCTGCCTCGTTGCGTGAAGTTAATTTTGTCGCGCAGATTTTTTTTTCTCTTTTTGCGGCTCCTTACGGGACGCAGGTCCTCCTTGGGTCCTTCCGGTGTGCCTTGGCTCGGTCCCGCGGCGGCGAGGAGGGACTTGCCCTCCCTCGCGCTCCGCCGCCTGCTCCCCTTCCCCAGGCGAGCGTCGCCCTGTCCTTGGCGCTCTTGGCCCGAGCAACGTAGGTCCCTCGCGCTAGAGATGCTGATGCGTGAGCCCTCCAGCACGGAGGTCCGTCCATCAACGTGCCATGTCCACCGGGTGGCCCATCAGCCCGGTGGGGCTGATTGTGCTCCTCCCTGTGGACGGGGGTCGTGAGGGCCGCTGGGGGGGCCAGGCGCCCCCACCTCTTCGGCGCTGAGCGCGCCAGACTCCAGCCTCCCCCCAGGGCGAGGCTGCACGGGGGCCAGGGCCCCCCCGCCCGTTTTTGCTTGGGCTGTGAATTATCATTTTTCTAAAATTTATTATAAAACTATGAAAAGTTTGCCGTGGGGGAAAAAATGGAAACACCTTTTGTTCTCGGCAGATAATTCATGTTTAAAAATTACAAAATGAATAAATTTTCTGTTTTTGTTTAAAAGGTATAGGCCCACATGCAAAGTTTTTTGTGATTTAAACTTACTAATTCGGTCTACCCAAAATGTCGTCATGGGAAAAAACTTTTTCTTATTATATCGTAGTTAGTAAAATTTCGTGAATGTTGGGGGGGGGGGGCAGCAGTCTAAGATTACTAAAAATTATCATTTCGTTTTATATTTATTAAATCTGCAAAAAAAACGAAAATTGAAAACCACGCACAAAAAGCCAACCGCTTTCTAGACCCAGTCAAATTTTGACAGATAAAGACAGTGTATATTTGTTTGTTTGTTGTCTGTTTGTTTGTTTGTTTTGTGTGTGTGTGTGCATTTATATGTGTTGTGAGTGCAAGGACATAACAGTAAAGCACATTTTATTTTGTTTACATTATAAGGGACTGGCCAAAGGCAAAGCAATAAAAGTAAGAAATAACAAAAAACCTGCTAGTTGCCAGTCACTACAAAGCAGACAGTGAGATATTTCTGTAAGTAGGCGGCCAACTTCAGTTCGGGAGGCGTCCTGACACTCCTCTCTCGATGTAATGTCGCAGAACAGTGGAAAAATAGAAACAGGAAGAGAGTTCCAGAGCCCACGAGGAGGAGGAGGAGGAGGAGGAGGATTACATAGGATTACATAGGAGTAACAGACACCAGGAGACCTATTGGTCCATAGCGAGGGTATCTGCTGAACTACATACTACTAACTATCAACTACTTGTAAGAAAACAGTTGGAAAAAGATACCATGTCCCTAAAGAGGATAGGAACATGGAAGTTCCATAGTGCAGAATGATAGGATATGAAAAATACTAACTTTAACTACCACTACCACTACAACTAATCGATACGGGGGACTAGATACGAATTCGCACTATCAATACCCATTTACTTTACAGTGCGCGTCAAGTCTGTTTTTGAATGTAGTTATTGTGTTGGCTCCGACAACATTTGCTGGTAACTTGTTCCATCGATCAACGACTCTAACATTGAAATAATTTTTACGGAGATCGGTGATGCAACGTTGACCGTTTAGTTTTAAACCATTATTTCTTGTTGTCACTTGAGTTGAAAGCTCGAATAGGTTCTCTTGATTAATGACATCAAAACCTTTTAGGATCTTAAAGGTTTCTATCAAGTCCCCACGGATTCTACGATCCTTTAAGGAAAACATATTAAGTTTCCGCAGTCTCTCTTCATAAGATGAATTTCGCAGAGATGGAATTTGTTTGGTTGCTCTTCTTTTGCACTGATTCCAATTTGGCTTGATCTTTTACGAAACGGCGACCAGAATGAACGGCATATTCCAAGTGCGGCCTAACAGGACGTGTATAATTGTGTCATTACTTCGGAGTTTTATGTTCAAAGTTACGTTTAATAAAGCCCAACATCATATTTGCCTTTTTACTGGCAGCTAGGCAATGCGAACTGGTTTTCAGAATCTTACTGATGTGAACCTAAATCTTTTCTGCTGTACTTCAGTTACGATTTATTTGCATTTGATAGTTTATTTGAGGTTATCGTTGCCTATATGAGGGAGGAGGAGGAGGTGGAGGGGAGTGAGGGGAGGAGAGGAGGAGGAGCGTGTTGGTGGTGGTCTCTGTTTGAGTGAGTCTTTGAATGTTGTTTGAGAAAGTTTGCAGACATGACTGTGCGACCTCGTGTGTGTGTGTGTGTGTGTGTGTGTGTGTGTGTGTGTGTGTGTGTGTGTGTGTGTGTTGTGTGTGTGTGTGTGGTGTGTGTTGGGTGTGTGTGTGTTGCTGTGTGTGTGTCGTGCTGCGTGTGAAGCCTTGCCTCCCTACGTGCCATCCGTGCTTCCTAGAAACATTCTCTCTCTCTCTCTCTCTCTCTCTCTCTTCTCTCCCTCTCTCCTCTCTCTCTCCTTCTCTCTCCTCTCTCTCTCTCTCTCTCTCTCTCTCTCTCTCTCTCTCTCTCTCTCTTTACTTTCACCGGTCATTTCCTTACCTTAATTGCCTTCAGTCCTTCCCCTAACACCTTAACAACTCCTTTGTTTGGTTTTACCTGAATT
>JACEEZ010012871.1:0-22966 GCA_016584305.1 Chionoecetes opilio
TTTGTGATAGGGGGAGGCCCCGGCAAGGCCTTCCGTCACTCTGCCTCGCCATCAGTCACCTCATCATAACATCTTTAAATCACCCTTATTTAAGGTGACACACGGTGCTACATTGATTTAGATAATGACAAGTATGTCTAACATCTCACCATAATCACTAAGTTGTATAATAACGAGTAATAAGACGTTTAATCCTGCCCAAACCTACAGTGGCGGAGGAGCCGGCGGCTCCAGCGGCGCTGCCACTCAAAACTTTTGAGTAAAAACCCGCAGTTATCCGCCTCACCTGTGCCTTCCTGAAGAAGACAGTCAGCTCCCACGCCTGTGATAGCACCAGGGATCATAGGATTCCTCAAGGGGTTCTCGCTCCCCTACTAAACTAAACTATTACCAAAGACATCTATCTCCCTTCGTGAAGTTGGTGTTGATATCCACCTCACGGGCTTCATGCTGCTGCTGCTGCTGCTGCCGAAGGCCGCGCTGCCAGACGTAGATGAGTCCCTTGCTTGTATTTCATCTCTTTACTCATATATATGAATAATATCCATCCAAATGCAATCATATGTCTACATTCACCTATAAAAAAGATATTTCATAGCATACCAAGCAATAATGAGCATGTCTGGAGACTTCCGACCTCTGCTAATACCGGTCTTGAGCAGTCGTTGGCCAGTGTGCACGTTAACGACGAAATCGACGAATTTTCCGCGCTGTGGGTTCCGTCGTTGGACTAACGACCAAAAAAAGGTCTTTAAGTGTTTTGTGGCTTCTGGCCCAGACCGCTACAAAGGCAAGTAGTGCCCAGTAGGCTACTTGGCGGGCCGCGGCCTTGAAGAGACTCATGCGCTGCCTTCATCCTGCTGTACTGAGGTAAGTTGTGGTATTTTAGTGCTCTTTTTATCATTTTGACTGTCTGTATTCTCTTCTCTACCCATGATATAAGGCAAATCATGGCTGCTGTTATTTGTACCGTGGGGACAAGATTGGTGTGATAACACGGGTGTGTCTTGTGCAAAGCTTCACCCAACTTGCTGTTGAATGTTTCCACGGTGGAGGCTGACGGTTTTTTTCAGGTACGAAAGCAGACTTCTTTAAAACTACTGCTCTGACCTTTACGTGAAGTTCAGACATTTCGTGAGCTCCCTTGTACGTCGTTCCTCGCGTCTGTTGTATGTGTCACCTGCCAAGCCTACAACTTTTGAAGTGAGTCATTGATTTAACCCTATACAGGGAAGTCCCGAAGATACGAGCAGTTAGGTTCCATCTGGCATACTCGTAAAGCAAAATCTCGTATAACGAAACACATAAGTAATGGTAAAATATAGGTTTGGTTCCAGGACCCCATCAATTAAAAAAAAAAAGAAGAAAAAAAAGACATTTTTCAAGCTAAAATAAACTATAGCAAACACAACAAACACGCAGCGTCTATATTACCCACACTGTACTTACTACCTATTCTGTAGAAAAAGCATTCTGAAAGAGAAAATAGCACACAAAATAACCTAACTGCACATTAATTAAACATAAAACATGCATAACACTCACAAGTGGTAATGTTGTGTGAGGAGACAGGAAGCTGGCACGTAGCCAGCTGAGAGTCCGTTTTCTCTCCGAGGCTCGAGAGAAAACAGCGGTGACTGCGTTTGCAGGGATGACTGGGTAAGAGTTCTTCCTCCTCCCTTGATCACTTGCGGAAGAGGAAAGATCCTCGGTGCTGGCCCTGGATTGGGTCTGGCTGTGCTGGATTGTGCAAGGCACAATACATACAAGCAAAAAAGACGTATGTACTGTTGGGGACGCCGCGTGATACAATAGACTCGAGAGGGTAGGGTAGGTAAGGGACAAGGGAGGAGTGCGCAGACCTCTTCCACTGCCCACAAACTCGTCTCTGCGCATCTGGATCATTGTACATCGTCCAGTGATGTGAACTTTTGTAGGCCACATTGTCGTACCGAGCCACCAGAATTATCATATTTTCAGATTGATTATAGTACAACCTAAGGTAAAATCATACAGTCAGTAAATGACTTTATAATTTTTAGTAAATAACTTGTAATTTACTTTAGCAAATAACTTGATAATTTTACTCACCCCAGTTTGAATGTCGTAGCATTGGATTTTTGATCTCTTATATTGAAAATAGAACCCCAAATTTTTAACCCCTCTCGTGTCATCAAAAATTCTCGTATACCGAATGCTCGTTAAGGGGAAACTTCCCTGTTTTGGGCCTACATTTTTTTTTCCACTTTCAGGGAAAAAAAAGTTATTTTCGGTGTTTTAAATAAAACTTTAAATTTTTAACTTCCCTTGTTTGACTTTTCACCCAATGTTTACTTTGGGAAAATATATAGCTATCATGATAAAGGGTTTTTCCCCTCCGGCGTGGTGACCGTTTTTGAGGTAGGTTTTAAAAACTTTTTTTTATTTCATTAATTTTTTTTTAATAAAAATTTGGGCACTGTACTCCCTTTCAAGGGAGGAAAAATAGATTAGTATTTTTTTCTTTCCTATAATGTTGTGTTCAGTTTTCTGGGGAAGAGGATTATTTTTTTTCCTTTTTGTATGGATTTAAACGTACTAAGGCAACCCCGAGTGTCGGTGAGTCTGAGTACTGAGTGCCCGAAGTTTTAAATTTAAAGTCCCGGAATTACTCATTTTCCAAAATTTACCGGGTTCGCAATCATGTTAAATCACTTTTCGTTTAAAACAAAAAACTTAAGAAATTTCTAAAATTTAATATAAAAGTAAATTATTTTAAAAATTTTAAAAGAACCTCCCTGCCTGTACACATACAGTTTTGCTTTAGGAATTTTTACTATTTTCTTATTTTAAAGTTTAATTTTTTTAAAAAAATTTTTTTTTTTAAATTAGTGGTCACCCTGTTTTTTTTGCCCGCGCCACTGGCTGGGTCGGGGAGTCGAAATCACGGGCGCAGGTTTCCCCCTTTTTGGGGGGGTTTTTGCCCCTAAAATTTTGGGGATTTCGGGGGCCTGAGGGGGAACAGGGGGAACTTCCCTTCTCTTTTGGGGATTTTTTGAGGCTTCTAAATAAAATAGGTATTTTACGTTTAAAATAATATTTTAATAGGGAAGGGTTAAAAAAAAAGCATGGGGTTTAAAACCCGAGGGCCAAGGAAAAAAGAAATTTAAAGTTTCCCATTGATCCCAAAGAAGTACAAAGTCAAGAAATTGGTCTCCTTTGGGGTTCTTTGGGCTAGGGGTATTTCCGGGAAATTTTGGGGGGTTCCTGACAAAATAAATCACCAAAAAAAGAAGGGGGAGTACTAAGAAACCCGGGATTTTGGGCTGATTCAAATAAAATAAATTTTAAAGGCTTTGGGAATTTTTAGAGAAAAAAAAGAGTGGTGATAAAACCCCCATTTTTTCCAAATTTTCAAATTTTGTTTCGGGGCTAGGGGCGTTTTCCCTCATTCTAGTCCCAAACAACAAAAAGGATTTTTTTCATCTTTAAAAAAATTTTTCAAAACAAAACTAAAAAACCCCTAAACCAAAACTCTATTTTACTTCGGGCCCTTTCCCAAAGCGGTTTTAAAAAGGGCCCGGGAATTTTTTAAATTTTTTGCTGAAAATGATAAATTTAGTCAACATGATGACTTCAGATATCAAAAATCCCTTTGAACAGATGATTCATTGTGATAATTTTAGAAATCCCAGTAGTTATTTTTTATTAAAGTAGGGGTGATTTTTTTTAAGTTTTTTATTCTATTTTTTTCTTTCTGGCTTATTAAGTAGGGTCCAGAATTTTTTTTGGGTTATTTAATTTCCCCCCAAGAAGCAAGAGCATTTTTTTCATTTATTTCTGTAGAAATTTTTTCCTAAGAAATTTAAAGGGATATGTATCACCCCCATCACCCCCAAAATTTAAAATTTTTTATTAAATGAAATTTTTTTAAAAAGTTTCATGGGGGCTGTATCCTATTACTGCCTTTTTTTTTTTTTTTGCGTCCTTTTATGATTTTAAAAAAAAAGTTTTAATGACTTCATGTGAAAAGGGAAATATTTAGGGAAAAACCAAAGTATGAATTAATACCCTTAATCAACCATTAAAAAAACATAGAAATTTTTAAAATTTACTGTGGAATAGTTTATGTACATATTTTCAGCTTTTTTAAAACCCAAGTAGGAACTATATGAAATGGGGATTTCGGGGGTTTTTCCCCCCCCGAATAATAGGGTTTTTTAGCCCAGGCTGCCCGGGCCCAACCCTGCACGGCAGGACGTCAGCCCGCCCATAAGGCGGGGCGGGAACCGTTAATTTTGGAACCGCGGGTTTCCGGTTCCATAAGTCGGAACTTTGGGAAACCCGGGCCCGGGAAACCCGGGTTTTCCCCCGGGTTCTCCCCCCGGCTGTCAGGAGGCCCCACTGTTAATACTTTTCCAAAGTGAATAAAAAACTACAATTCTTCTTTTTTTTTTCTGTTTTTTCCTACCGTAGATAACATTGAAGTCCCCCCACCTGCAGAAATGTCCCGGGCCATATATTACGAATTATAGCATTCTCCTGATTTTTATGTCCCACTGAAAAATAATACACAGTATTTTAAATATCAGGACTGTAAAATCTACTCTGTTTCAGCGTTGTTTTTTATGCTTTGTTCTGCAAGTATAGACGGTTTAAAATTTCACTACGCGTTTTTTTTTCGGGCAAACGACGACAGCGGAAACTACACTAAAAAAAACACTAGTGGCGATTCTACTGTTGGTAGCCAATTTGTAGATTTTTTTTGTCATTTGTTCATTTATAGCTAAAATTTTGGACACAGATAAAGAAAAAAAATTACACAGACTCCCAATAGCCCTTCTAATTTTCCCCTAAAATTCATGGTGTAAAATGTAAGTATTAACGCCACCAAAACGTCTGAAAACAGAAAAAAAAGTTGTCCTGGCATTTTTACTGTTATCTCCGGCAGGGGGTTGATTTTGTTTATGTAGGAATTATTGCAAAAATAAAAAAACTTTTTAATACTTTATTTAAATTTTAAAAAGTTAACATCCCTTTTTATACATTTTCAAAAAAAATTAGAAAACTCAAGATTTCCTTTTAAAGACGGTTTTTCCCTTATGAAGTTTTTATCCTGGGATATAAAAAATTTTATATATATAAAATTATATTTTATATATATATATAATATATATATATATTATATAAAATATAAAATTATAAAATAGAAATTTTCTATATTATATTTTATATTTATATTATATATAAATATATTTTTTTATATATATATATATATATAATATATATATATATATATAATCAAATATATAAGTATATATTTTTTTTCACATAAAACTGTCATACTAAATTCATTAATCCTATAAATCCTCCATATTACAAGTCTAGTGGGTAGTAGGTCCGGTCAAATCAAGATTATTTTTTTTTGGGGCTATGAAATAATTTCTAAAAAATCAAAAAGCATTTTCCTTGCGTATGGCCGAAAGACCAAGAAAAAAATATTTTTTTCACAAACCAAAAAATGAGTACAAAAAAAAAATACGTGTTGTAATACCCAGCCCTTTTTTCCTTTTATAAAAATAAAAGGGCCCAATTCCCAATTAAAAAAATTTTTCCTTTTTTTGGAAAAAATTAAACCATTGGTGAGGAAACAACTTATATAAATTTTTTTTATTCAAAACCCAATCTATTGATGGTGGTGCCCCTTTCAGAGCTACGCCTCTGTAAACACATTTCCCTCCTGTTTTTTAAAAACAGTCTCTCTGAGGGAACTGATACCCCCTTGGTGTCCCAAAGGATTTTTTTTCCCAAGCTCATTGATTTTTGGGAAAAATATCTGCATGCCCCCTTCCCCACATGCTAGGGGGTTCCTCATCTCTAAAAATAAGGGCCCCTCTTTCGAAATCCCCTCCTAAACTCAATATGGGGGCCCCTGTAGGGGCTGGGGGGGATAAAATGAAACAATTTTTCTCATTTTTGGCATAAAGAAGTTTTTCCAAAATAGGGATTTTTTTTTTGATTTTTGTCCCCAGGACTTGGATTGAGGGAAGCAAATTTTTTGATGTCCTTTGGGGCCCTCACCGGGATCCTTTGTTGTGCATGAGGTTTAACAAGCCCCTCTTCTAAAAATTTTTAGCAGTATTTTTTTGCCCTGCAAAAGGTAATTTTTTAAAAAAGGTTTGGGGAACCCCAAAAAGGGGGCAGCCCCAAAGGGCAGAAAACCTTTCAAGGGCGGGGATCTCCTTTAACTTTTTGTCTCTGATTTTTTTCCAAAGGAAAGGGACCGAACCTTTGGTGACCTCACTGTCTCGCTTAAAGTTCAAAAACTTTTCATACCTCTTACATGGGTATACTTTTGCGAGGGAAGTAAACTTTTCTACTGACATCTTTTTAGTCGTTCTTAAAAAGGCTCGAGTTGCAACAATGTTGGGGGAATCAGCTCAAGTTCTTCTTTTGCTGATGCCAAAATCTTTTTTGCCCCCCAGGAAAAGTGGGGTTTGGTAACAAGTTCTTTCTGCTGTGCAAAGCTTTCCCAAACTATAAAATGTTGTTTTCCACCTGTCTCGACATCCCGAATTAACTTTTTTTCTGGCCATATTGTTTTGTTCCCGAGCTGGCTCAGCTTATCAAAGCTTTCACGCTGTGGGTGGGAAAAATGTGACAATAAAGTTTTTACCTTTTCTTTTAAATTTTTTTGGACCCCCCCCCGTATTCTTTAGAGAATCTTTTCACAAACCCAAAATTTAAAGTGTGTGCAAAGCATGGAACCCTGGGGCAGTTTTTATTATATTCACTGCTGAGATCATATTTCGAGCAATTTTTCAGTCACGACTGAATATACCTTATTTTAAAATATTCCAATTATTGCGGGGTGCGTGTCAGCTTTCTCAATAAATTTTCCCTTTTTTGTGACTGGTTTAAAAATTTTTTGTTTCCAAAACCACAGATTTTAGAATCCATTCTGGGGGGAATTTAAAATTTTCTGGTTTCTGTAATGAAACCCCCTGGTTTTTTTCTTGAATTCCATAAAACCCGGGGGTTTAAAAATATCTTAGAATTTTTTCTAAGTCCTTTGAGGGTTTCTCTACTTTTCCGGTTGTAAAGGGGCGCCAAAGGGGTGTTCTAGTTAACTCCCCCTTTCGATTAGGTATTTTTAAAGGTGGAAATTTAGGGCCCTTTCCCAACTGTCCCGAATCCTCATTTCCTTTTTACAATTAAATGGTTTGCAGATCTTTGACTATCATTCTCATAAAAAAAATAGTCTAGCTCCTTATTTTTTCGTAGATTTATTGGTATAAAACTTGGGGTCTTGTTGATAGTTTCAAACAAGGTGGGGGTTGGTGACTGTTCTAGGTAATTTTGGGGACCCCATCTTGTTTTTTAAGTCTTCTCTTTTGCTCCCCATACTCCAATGGGTGCTTGGACGGGAGGTGGTTTTATCATGGAAAAAACTGCTGGGCCGGGTGTATTAAGGAAGTCTTTACACCAACAGACACTTTGTTAGCCTCAAAATGGTCCCTTTTAGGGGCCCCCACTGGAGCCGTTTTTGGGTTCTTTGGTGGCCTAGTGGGTTTTGGGCCCGGATTAATACTACTAATTTTGTGTGTGGTTTTGGGGTGGGGTGTGTGCGTGACTGTGTGGCCTGACTACTCCCGAGGCCCGGTCCTTTTTGACGTCAGTATTTTCCCTCCCTCCAAGGTTCACTGGACAAAATTCCCCAGGGGAAGGCCCGGTGGGCTGGGCCTTCCTTTCTTTACCTTTTTTTTTTCTTGGCCCCTTGGGGTTTCCCCCTTCGGGGTTTCCCGGAAAAAAAGAAAAACCAAATTTTTTGAAAAGTAAAACTCTTTGGGCAAAAGGGTATGTTTAATTTTTTTTAACAAACCCTTTTTAAAAAGGTTTTTAAAATTTTATTACAAACCGAAACATATTTTTTGCTGAACCAGCCCGGGCCCCCCCCCCGACAAACCTGCCCAGACTGAGGCTCTCTCTGCCGTGAGTTTAATCATGCTTCCCTGATCTCCCCCCCCTTTAAAAATTTTCCCAATCCAGGGCAATTTTAACCGTTTAATTCTTACGTTTTCCCCAAAAAAATCGGCCCGACTGTATATTCGAAATTTTATTATATATATATATTATTATTAAAATATATAAATATATATAATATATATATATATATAAATATATATATATATATATATATATAATATATATATTATATATAAATTTTATTTTTATAAAATTTTATATATATATATTAAAAAAATATACAAATTAAATACAAAAATATAAAAAAAAAAATAAAAAAAAAAAAAAAATTTATAAATAAAAAAATTATTAATATTTTATATATATAATATTTATTAAAAATTATATTATATAATATTATAAAATATATATAATATTATTATTTATACTTTTTATATATATATTTATATATATTATTCCCAAAAAAAATTAATATAATAAAAATTAGCCAAAAAAAAAAAAAATTTAAAAAAACTTTTGTTTAAAAAATTTTATAGAAAAAAAAAAAAAAAAAAAGAAACAGTAAAAAAAAATTTTATAAATATATGTAAAAAATAAATAGGCTATATATAAATATAAAAACCAAAAAAAATAAATTAGATAAACAAATATAATATATATATTAAAATATATATATATTATTATATATATATTATATATTTTCTATATATATAAAATTTTAAGTATTTATATAGAGTAATTTTTCTTTTTAATAATTAACCTATCTTCTTTTAAATATTTAAATTTTTATATAATTAAAATAATTTATATAATTATAATATGTATATAAATTAATATATAAATTTATTATATTATATTATATTTTATTTTATATCAATTATTTATATATATATTATATATATATATATATTATTATATTACTATATTATAATTTTAGTCTTTCGGTACGCCACTGCCTATGATCAAAATTACTAATACAAATACAAAATTTTATTTTTCCCGAGAAAAAATATCCCAAATTACACAAAAACCTTGCCCTTCACGGGGTTTTCCCCCATTTCGTCTCTGGGCCCGGGTTCCCCATTTTTTTTCATGCGTTTTATGAAAACTATAAAAAAAAAGTCCCCCAAAATTTGATCATAGTTTTTCCCCCGATAGTTTAAAAAGAAAAATATACAATGCTATAAACAAACAAAACTCAGAAAAAATGGAATCAAAAAAATAAAATTTCCCCTTTGCGGGCCCAAAATTTTAATAGGTTTTTAAACCCATAGGAGGGGATCAGGAAGGGGCCAAAGGGCTGCGCCATCAAAAAAACCGGAAAAAAAGGGGGTAACTTTGCCCCCCAAAAAGGAAACGGGGGGGACAAGGGGCATTTTAACTTTTTACACGGTTTTGGGACTAACTACCCAAATGGTGGGCGAAAAATGAAGGGGGCCCCCCAGTCTTTACCCAAGACATTTTTTCCTTCCGGTTTTTTCATAAATATGTTTGGGAACAAAAATCCACATAAATTTTTTTCAGAAAAATTCCCCTTTTTTACTTTAAAACCCGCCAATTAAAAATACAGCAAAATTTCTACTTTCCCCATCTTTTATCCCACTCAAAAAATTTTTTTTCTCAAAAACAACCCTCCCCCTCCGACCTCCCCTTTCCCCTCACTTTTCTCTTTATTTTCATTTTTTTAAACCCACACATGTTTTTTAGTCTTTCCCAAACCCCGAAAACTTATAAAATTGCTTTCACTAAATTTTCCATTTTAAACAACTATCTTTTCCGGGGTTTTCGGCCCCCCCTGGGTTTTTCTCACCAATTTTATACATCATCTTGCTTTCCCAAGTAAAACCTCATTCCCTCTTTCAAACCTCACTTCGTATCTTACACAGGGCCCATAATTTTTTTTTATCCCATCCCCTTGATTTGTTTCCCTTCCAAAAACTTTCGCACTTGGTTTTTCCACTCCCCTTTCCATTTCCCGCACCATCCCCCCCGACAAATTTTTTTAAAATTTTTTTTTTATTTACTTTTTTTCCCCTCATTGCATCTCCATGTGATGCAAAAATTTTGGCCCCAGGTTCCTTCAATACCTCCTTAAATTTTCACAGAAATATTTTATTTCCCCCTTCACTTTCATAATTTTTTATTACTACTCATCTCCCCCATCCACAAAGCCCCTTTCCCCATTCGATGTTCATTGCCCTTTCCCCTCCTCTCATAAATAAAAAAATTTCTGGGTTCTATTACCTTCCTTTATCCTTTGCTTTTTAAATTATTTCCCAATTTTTCCCCCTCATAATTTGCCCCCGGCCCTTTTCCCCAGTTACCTGTCTACAGGGGGTCCCCCCCAAAGTCTGGAAAACATATTATTATTCTCCTAAACAGGGGTTTTATCAAAAGGGGTTTTTGGGGGCTCATCCAAATTTCCCCCCCTCTGACTGCTGTCTTCAATCTTTAAATCCCGCCGCAATATTGCTTCTCTTGGGTCCTTCTACCGTTATTTTCTTTCTCACTTCTCTTTTGAAAATTTCTAACTGCATGCCTCCCCCCCCCCCGCGGGCCCCGCTTGCACAAGACTTTCACTCCTTTTCGCATCCCTATTCCGGGCCATCTTTCCCAAAAGGCAAGAGTTTTAAACAGTATCTTTTCTCCTTTTTATCCCTTTTTTTTTTTTTTCTGGTAAACCCCTGGAAATCTCTTCCTGTTTTTTATTTTTCCCCTTTCCTATCTTTTCCCCTTAAATCTTTCAAAAAAAAAGATTAAAAAAAAGACACCTCCCGAACTTAAAATTTGGGTCACCCCTCTTTTTTATATTATTCCTTTCTGTCCCCTTTTTTTATAGGGACTGGCAAATAAGGGGGGCTTTGTGTTACCCCAAATTTTTTTTGTGCCCTTGGCCAGTCCTTTGTGAATTTTAAAATATTAAAATATATAATATATAAATTTCGGCCATTTTGAAATTATTTCAAATTAGGTAAAAATCGGGTTTAAAAACCCGTGGGCCCCTTTTTTGGGTATGGGCTCCCCAAAAACTAATTAAACAATAATTAAAAAATAAAAAAAACTGTTCAATTTTTTTTGACTCAAAATAGCAAATTCTCCCAAATATTTTTTCGACTACCAAGCAGCTCTCGACAAGAAACATCAACTTGCCCCATTGACTAGCCTTGTGGGCGCCCCCTTGGCCTCCTCCACGCCGGATTGTCTCTTACAGATACAACCCGATGGGAAGGATCAGTTTCAGGGTAGCGTGCTACATGCCCATATAGCCGAAGTTGGCGCTGACGGACTATGCAGGTAATAGGCCTTGATTCAGTCTCACGGTGCAATCGCTGATTTGACACGTAATCATCCCAGCGATAACCCATGATTCTGCGAAGACACTTATTACCAAAGGCATCGATTCGTCTCTTCACGTCACTATTTATTGTCCATGTCTCACAACTATAGAGTAAAGGCCGGTTCCCACCAGCCCGCTTGTACGGCTGCCGTTGCCGGTCACCGCCCAACAATGACGTCACCATCATCACCGCTTGAGTGGCTGTAGTGGGAACCGGGCACAGCTTCCACCCCCGCTCGAGCGGGCGCCGCCGAGCGGGAGAGATGACTTGATTTAAACTATGTACGGCGATACGGCCGCAACGATGCACGTATGAATATTTTAAATATTGGAGATATGATACTTAAGTACCTAATAGAATCACACCTTTACATTGTAATAATGCTACAATGCAAATTGTAAATTATTTGTACTGTTCATGGGAAATTATGAGGAATTTTGAGGGAAATGATGCGGGGCGGCGTCACCACCGCTATGGCCCGCGAAAACTGGATGATAAAAAAACCTGTCAGGCAGTGAGATGGAGCAGTCGCGACCATCTTCAGTCCAGCAGTCTACAGCCACCCGGTCACCTTCAGTTAGCAGGTATGGTAAAGACTTTGTACCATCATTGAAATCTGTTATTACCTCCGGCAACGAAGTTGGAGGGGTTATGTTTTCACCCCGATCTGTCTGTCTGTCTGTTTGTTAGTGTACAGGATTCCTCGAAAAGTTACCAATAGATTTGGACCAAACTCAGTATACCAAGTCTATTTGGTATAAGGAAGAACTGATTTAATTTTGGATGAAATCTATTGACAACTGTTGCCATGGCAACCAATTGATGAAATATTCGGCCGGAGGTATGCGCTCATACTGAGTGCATATATATATATATAATCACAACTGTTGCCATAGCAACCAATTGATGAAATATTCGGGCGGAGGTATGCGCTCTACTGAGTGCCCCCCCCCCCCCCCCCCAGTTAATACTGTATTCCTTTTTCCTCCTTTGGCTAGCCCATCCCAGGCAAAGATAACTATTAGTGCATCATAATTTTAATTTAATGGTAAAAATGTAGTTTCAACCAATACTCTCCTGACCTAACTGGGCCCACCTGCTAGTTAAATAACCTAACCCGGGCATTGATTATGCAACCAGTGGCGTAACAAGGAGTGTAAAAGGTAATAATGGACTTTACCTGTGCACCCGAGTGCTCCCCAATATTTACCTGTGACCCCCGATTTTTACACGGTTATAATGGACGAGGACTTCGCGGTCGTTTTCAGAGACACCGAAAAATTTTCCCTGGCCTACAATAGGTGCTTTTTCTAATGGAGATAGTTTTATTTTGCGCGTTTTATTTTGCGCAAACCCAGTTAAAAAAAACTAAATAAATAAATATCACCGAATTTTATGGTACCGTTACTATTAAAAACACCTAATTATCATTATCTCCATCAGAAACAGCACTAAAACTTGACCGGGAAAAATTAGTCAATGTCTTATAGGTTTTAATGAAACCTAACCTAACCTTATAGGTTTTAATGAAACCTATAAGGTTAGGTTAGGTATACTTTGTGGTTTAGGTTAGGTTAGGTTTCATTAAAACCTTTAAGGTTAGGTTTGGTTTTATTAAAACCTATAAGGTTAGGTTAGGTTAGGTTTCATTAAAACCTTTAAGGTTAGGTTAAGTTTCATTAAAACCTATAAGGTTAGGTTAGGTTTCATTGAAACCTATAAGACCCTGACTAATTTTTCCCGGACAAGTTCAGTGCTTTTTCTGATGGAGATACAGTGTTTTTTATGGAAACGGTACCATAAAATTCGGTGATTATTTAAAAAAAAAATTGTTATGGGTTTGCGCAAAATGAAACTATCTCCATTATAAAAAAATACCTATTGTAGGCCAGGAAACAAATGTCGGTGTCTCTGAAAACGACCGCAAAGTCCTCGTCCATTATTACCCTATATATATATATATATATATGGATACATTTGTTGCATCATCTTATTATAAATCCATTACGAGTATAAATTTTAGATAAAAACTATTGGTTATTTTTTCTCAGTACGTTACAAATTTATCTAGTTATTCAAATGAGGGACACCGCCCTGAAATAGGGGGGCACGTGCCCCCCCAGGCCTCCCCGCAGTTTCGCCACTGTATGTAACCTCTGTAGATACAGTGCATTGAATAATATTTGATAATTTTGATAAGATCTACTGTTTGCTGCAAAGAATGGTTTATGTTACTCTCGTCCTCTACCAAAATTCTCGTCCCAAAGCAAACTTGGAACTCTCGCCGACGGTAATGGTTAGGTTACCGTTAGGTTAGGTAAAGGTCAGGTTAGGTATACGGTGTGCAGAAAATTCCACCCAAGAAAATTCCACCAACGAAAATTCCACCCAGAAAATTCAACCCAAGAAAATTTCACCCATGTAAATTTCCACCCAAGAAAGTTCCACCCACAAATGATAAATGTTAATAATGCATACAACATGTTTTAAAAACTTTCATTATATTGCTTTACTTTCCAGACAACCAAAATGGTCCCAGGGTTAAAAACCAGGTTAAAAACGAGGTTTAAAAATTAAGGAAGACAAACTACTTTTTCATTGTATTTTATTTAAAGCTTAGTTTAATGAAGATTATGTGCAACGCCTTTCAGAAACTCCATGATGTCTCCACGATAGTTCTCCACGAGGGTTTTTCAGTCTTTTGTTTATAGTCTTGCATTTTTTTCGTTGTTGACTCTCATCTCCTCTTCGGACGTGCAATAATTTTGTTTGTGTGAGGGCTTCTTCTTTTTTTAGTACATCACAAAGCTTCCACAAACTCGGGTGCTACTTTTTATAGACGTCTTGGGCCCACTGTAAAAACCCTTTCTACAGCATTATTAGTTCTGGGTTTTGGTCATTCGGGAGTACGCTCTCGTCCTTCCACATTTAATTTTTGGGGAAAAAGGGGTTTTCAAACTCTTTTTCGTCTTTCCCGCCCCTTCCCCGTTGAATACCAATGTAGGCCCCTTTTTCAAAGTATGTAATAAATTCAGCGGGTAAAATTAAATTTCACAAAAACCCGAATCATCAACAAGGGTTCGTGAGCGGTAGAAAATGCCAACCACTAAAGCATTTTTTTTTAAGAGCAAAAAAGGGCATTTTTTGTACTGCTTTTTTTTCCCAAATTTTTGCCAAAATTTTCCCGGGCCAACAGGTTTTGACCAAATGGAAACCCAAAAAACCCAGAAAACTACAGCTTTGGTGAAAAACCGTTTTTGAAAAGAAAGTGGGGTACAGCTATCAAAAAATCCTTTGAGACTAAAAATGGTCGACTATTTGGGGGAAGGGAAAAAAATACCCGAAAAAAGTCTCGAAGGTAGTTTTTTTATTAGGAAGAAAAGAAAACACAGGGGGGGAGACATGAATCATTAATGATAGAAAGGAACCAAAAAACCCTGGGCCCAAAAGGGTTTTTGGTGCTGTTTTGGAATGTTCCTTTCAAAAGGCCCATGATTTTGTTTGTTGCTAATTCATCCAAGCCGGGAATCTGTTGCAAATATTAGTTTTTCCGATGCACGTCACCCAATGCCACTATCAAACGCCAAGAAACGGGAACCCAATCAGCAAGAATTTAAATGAATCAGGGATTTCATATCCAGTGCGACAGGGCGGGAAATTTCAGGATATCCTAAAGCGGGTCCGCCCCCATTTTTTGGAATAGTCCTGGGAAAGCGGGTTAATATTTTCCCTTTTGCAAAATCTATTTCTTCCTGAAGTGGTTGTGTAGAAAACCTGCTAAAAATTTTCTCTTTTTTGATTTTTGCCCCCAACCGCATGCACTGCACCCGCGCATCAAATTTTACTGCAACCCGTGCTTCTACTTTAGCACACGAACCCCCGGTGAGTATGACTTCCTGAACAAAACACTGAGACAGGTCGTCACAGTTGTAAGGCGTGTGAATAGGGGCCTTGCAGCCGGGTATGAAATAGTTAACATCTCCAGAAATTTTGTTTGGGGGGGGGTTGCCCTTGATGCTTCTCAAGACGTGGGTTTTCTTCATCAAAACAGTTTTCTTTTTTTTTTTTCACTTTTAAAAAATTTGCCCAGTGCCATGGTATATGGTATAAATGGGCACTTTTTTAAATGTAAGGGAAAGAGGGGGGGAGAAAAAAAGTAGTAGCCTACATCCCTTTCCCCAAAAGGGAAGCTTTTTTTCGAAGCTTTGAATGCCATATCACAAGCGTTTATTTTTTCCGGTCAAATTTTCAAAATCCAAAGCTTCGGTACACCAAAAAGAGCGCACGCCACGCACGCACGCACGCACACACACACAAAACACGCACCACACCCCAGGGGGTGTGTGTTTGTTTAGGGGAGGCGGGGCTGGGGGTTTTTAAGAGCTCGGGTTTGTGCTAGAAAACCCTTTTTCCGATCTCACCTCGCCCCCACTAAGGTCTCGCTGGTGACTTAAAAGCACCCTCATGTCGCTCGTGTACTGTCCCTTCTAGTAATGGTTTGTGCCTTTTGGGGACCCAGTGAACTTACATGGCCTTCCCTATAAAAATAAAAAATGGGTAGGTGTCACTATAAAAAATTAAACTCCGCTCATGACGGGCTGCGACCCACGGGATATCGGAGGTACATATGGGCCACGAGCAAAAAAGGGGGAAAAAAAAAAAAAAAGCAAGTACACCTTCTATACTAATTTCACCATTGTGGGGGGGAACTTTTTTGGGAAAAAATTTACATGGGTAAATTTTCTTGGGGGGAAATTTTTTGGGGGAATTTTGGGTTGGGGGTTTTTTTTCTTGGGTGGACTTTTCAGGAACCGGGTTTATACAAAAAACAGCAAAAAGCCCATATTAAAATATATTGTACCGGAATTTGTCCCCGACATCGGGAGGGGTTCCCAATTTTTCCTTCGACGAGTGTTCCTTTTTTAAAGCGACAGTTCAAGTTTTTGATTTGATATTACAGTCCCCAAATATATAATTTAATAACTTTTCCCGGGTTTTACATTCAAGGGAGTATTGGCATTAAAGAGTAGGGTTGAAACTGCATATTTTCCAACATCTTAATCTGTGATTAGTAGTGATTTATTATAGTGTGATTTGTTTGAATTGTTTTTGATAAAATTTTATAGTATTGATTTGCAATGGAAAACTCGGGAAAAGGGAAATTTCTCAGAATCCATTATGTAACCAAAAACCCCTTTTAACTCCCAAATTGTGTAGAAAAATTAATGGTCAATATGGTAGGATTTAAAAATTTTCCCAAAAATTTGGAATGTGGCTTCCAGGGGTCCTTTTTTTTAAGTTTCCGGGTTCACGCGTCATCCTATATACCTAAAACCCCTATATGGGGGAAAAAGAGGAGAGCCCCGGGTCAAGAATATGCCGGTTGTCTTTTTTGTAGAGGTGTGAAATTACCGAGTTAGGGGGCGATTTTTGGGTGAGGGAAACCCCCCCGGCGGGGAAAAACGCTTTTTGGGGAATCGAAAATTCTGGGTTTTGGCAATATATTGTTCAAAAATTGCTAATATATTGCTTCAAACAAATCAGAATTATTTTTCCCTTTTGGTCATTATAAAATTTTTGAAATTTTTTTTTTTCAAAAATTAAAGGGATTTTTTAATTATAAACATAAATGTGAACAGTTATTATGAACATTTATTTAAATTTCTCATAATATAAAAACTAAAAAATAAACCCCAATATTTTTAAAAACTCCCATCATTATTCTTTTTGGCTTAAAATTTCATGATAAATGCTAATTTATGTTTAGATATATCCCTTTTTTTTGGGGGTAAAAAAAAATATAGATCCCTTTGGAACCATAAAGGTCAACTAAATAAAATATATACGATTACATCAGTTTACGGGGGCTTGCGAAAACCCTCCCCCCAAAAAGTGGGGGTTTTTAAAGGGAAATAGTTTTAAATGCTTAATGATTTTTAAATTTGGGCCCCTTTTTTTTTAAAAAATTGTTTTTGAATGTGTACCCCTGGGGGCCAAAAGTCCTTTTGAAAATCGGTTCTGATTTGGTTTTTCAACTGTTGGTGAGCATAAAGAAGGTTTCATGTCTGGTCTCATGTCTTAAAATTTCTCCTGTGTCATATTCAGCATTTTTTCATATCTTGATCTTGGGCTTTGGCACAAGGGCACCAACTGCAACACAGGGGAAAAAACTTTTGGACTTTGCGAAAGGGCGGTTCGTTTGGGTCCCCGCTTACAAAGTTTTATTTTCACCATAGTGCCTTTTCAGTTTATTCTTCGGGACAGGGCAACCGGGCCTGAGGCATCATCAACCCCTTTTCGGAAGCCAAAGTAAACTATTTTTCTGTGACAAGATCCTGCTGTAAAATGTGGCCTTTTTGGAAACCATCATCAGTTTTATCTAAAAGCTTTTCTAGGGGGAATGTCTCTGTCTGCGATCGGGGTTTGTTTCATCATCTTGTAGGGGGCTGGCCATATCGTTGGCCTGGTATTTCATAAAGTAGGGGTGGTGGGGGGCCCTTAAGTTTTCGGTCTTTCTCGCCGATTTTAAACATTTGAGTAAAGCATCAATTTGGCGGGGGATAAATTCCCATTTTATTTTTCATCAGACTGCCCCGGGTGTTTTTTTTTCACGTTTGCGACATTGACTTTTAAATACACTTTTTCCCAGTCAATTTTTTGGGACTGTTTACTCTAGTCAGAGAACGTAAAACTTTGCATGCAACGGCGAGTTTTTGTCAAATGTGGGGGTTTTTGTTTGTTTTGGGGTCGTTTTTTTTGCCACTCGGATATTGTTGGAATTTTGAACGAAGCGTAAAAATTTATTTCCACTTGGGGGTGCTTTTCTACTGCAAATTTCTGTTTTTTTTATGGGTTGTAGTTTTGTCAGCCCCTGTCGTTTTTTTGATGGAGTCCCCCTTATTGAAAGCTGAAAACACCCTTTGTTTCCCCTGACTGGAAACCATCTGATAATTTATTCAGGGAACTGAAGAACTTTCAGAGAGACCAGTTGTTTAGTTTTCCCGTTTTGTTGGAAGAACTGTTAGGGTTTTAATTTCCAAGTTAGTAGGAGAAGGCCCTGTTTTATTTGTTTAAACAGTCACAGAGAGGGTTTCTAAAATACCGGAAAAAGGTATTAGGGGGGTTTAAGTCGATTTACTCACTGGGATATGTTTCAGACTTAAAGACCCAGCCCCTGGCGATCAAATGAAAAAAAAAACACAAAAAAGGGAGGAAAATTGGGTTTTTATTGTTGTGGAGAAAAAAAAAATATAGAATTGTAATAGTGCAAAATTGGTGGGTGATATAAAAAATGTACATTTTTCATCAAATAAATTTAATGGTGTTATATTGGACAATATCCAATAGGGAAACACATATAGCATTAGGCTAGTAAAATAGGGTGGCTAAGATCTTGGGAGAGAAGCGTTTGGTGACAAATATATTTAAAAAGATTTGCCCTTTTTTGTGGACGAGATACAAGAATATAAATTAAAATTTCAATGTTTTTGCCCTGTATGAAAATGAATAGTTTTGGGTTTGCAAGCATATCAGAGCATGGCTTTTCTCACAGTAACAATTGATAAAATTTACCTTGATGTGTGTAAAGTCAAGGATAACCCCTCGGGATTGTTTACATGGAAAAAGACATGTATGCAAGGGCATGTAGCTTTTTGTCTGGTTATATCACAATAGTTCTGCTTCCCAAAAAACAAAACAAAAGTTTAACCAAAGTTTTTCCGAACTCCAGTACGTTTTGAGATTGTGCCCGAATAGTATGAAAAACCCCCACTTTTTTGTTGAATTTTTTTTTCATTTGGGTTTTTTCTGAAATTAAAAAAAATTAAAATTGTTACTTTGTGTACTAATATACAACACAAAAGTCATTTTTGGCTATTTGAACAATATTTTTGCATGGATGGAACAATATATTTACAAAACCCGAGAAATTTTCGATTCCCCAAAAAATCGTTTTTTGCGCCTGAGGGAAAAAGTAAAAATAAAGATGGGAGCATACCCTAAGGTGGCGCTTTGGGATGCGGTGCTCATCTCTGTGGCATTAAACCCTTAGAGCCCTGTGGTGGGTTTAGGAACCCGTTACCCCCGGGACACCGGGCAGTGGGGACTCCCGGGGTTTCCACAGTTTTTCCCTTCCCCAGGTTTTCCCCCGGTTTTTAAAATTTTTCAACCCCCAAAAGGGAAAGGGAAAAACGCTGGGGGAAAGGGTGGGCAACCCGGGTTTCCCCTGGCCCGGGATCGAACAGGGCCCGCCCGATTTGTAGCCAGACAAGTTTGCCACTGCACCACGGAGGCGCCCCCCGGAGGGGAAAATGCGGGGGTGGGAGGGTACCCTCACAAAAAAAACCCCCATAACTTTGGTAGGGCAACCCCACAAAAATGACAAACCGGCTATTCTTGACCCTGGAAAGCTCCCCTCTTTCCTCGGCCTCTCCCCCCCCTATACCTCCATTTTACTGCCTACAGGCCCCATGGCCCCAAAAGTAAAAAAAAAAAAAAACATGCTGTACCCAAAACTCTTATTATGTATTTTCCAATCAAGACAAGGCTTCTGTTCAAAATTTTTCCCAAACCGGGTGATTTTTTTTAGGGTTCCTTTTTTTTCACATGCCCGTACTTCCCCTTATTTACCCACAAACCAGGAGCTGCAAATGATGGCAGCAGTCTTGTCGTCAAACTCGACAATGGAGTACCGAGCCATGATTGTCATGTGACAGTGGAGATCCTTTTGATCTAATGTTACATCTACATAGTGATGACATCAAGTTACGATAATAAAGTTCAGGTCAAAAAGGAAACATCATACATACAGTCAAAATAAAAGAATCACAATTGTTCCACAAAACAACACCCCTATAAACTGCATAACTGTAAAAAATCAGTTACATACAAAGTAAATTAATATACAAGGTTGGCCAAGGAAAACCTAATCCTTTTAAAATAATTATTGATTCACGAACAAAAATATAATCAAGGAAAAAAATACTTCCTTTTAAGTCAATATTTTAATTACAGATAATATAAAAAATTTTGAAAACATGCATTTGGCAAATTTTTGTTTATTCAAAAGCCCTTCAAATTTACAAACACCTTTTCTTATAAATTTTAACCCGTACATATCAAGCTGCAAAATGGACACTGCTACAAAATGTAGCTTATATGGAAGAATTACAAGTTTTTTACAATGTCAGACAATTTACCTACTTTCAACTTGTTAGACAATTTGCTACATATTATATTATCCTTAGACATTCTGAATTAAGAGGATGGATGATAACAAAATTTACTGATCTTTGAAAATTCTTGAAAAAAATACACTTTCTCCCGTTGTGACAACAAAAACATTTCCCCAATCACAACTATGTTGTTTTCATAAAAAAAGTTTTCTTTTCATTGCATCCATTATACTTTGTCCCCCCGGTAAATTTTTTGTACTGTTTTTACACTTACGTATCCAAGAGGGGGAGGGCCTTTTAAAAGTGTTTTCCCTGGGGTTTTTTCTTTAGAATTTTTGGGCAAAATTAGCTTTTATCAGACCCTTTCTTCTTCTGAAATCGGGGTATAAATTGCGTACTGGATTTTTGAGGTTTTTTACCATTGTTTTTAAATTTATTTTAAAATATTTTCATATGGGAAGAAAGAAATAAATTTTCTAGAGCCCCCTAAACGAGCATATCCGAACGATTGAGTCAAACTTTTTGAAATTTAGACAAAACCCCTCTGCACCATATATACCAGTAAAATCTTATACAAAATGTTCCAAGAAGCCTTTCAGCATTGTCACAGTAAAGTGAACACAAGCTTTCACTCACAAGCATACGAATTGCTACTGATTTAGAACCCTAACGTGTTTTTTAATTTTCAAAATCGGGGATTTTTCCATGCAAGACTATACATGCCAAAGGGACAACAAAAAAAGTCTGAATTTTGTGGCCCCTTTCCCCATTCTAAATTCAGACAAGGGTCTTGGCTTTCTAGCAAAATTTTCTAGGGGAACTCTGTCTAAAAATTTTTTAACTTTCAGAGATTGCAGAAAGCAAATTTGGGGAGAAAGTCCCAGAGGCAAAAGGGGGCCTTTATCCAAAGAAACAAAATTTTGCTGTCAATGCCAAGACACACAAGGTGCATGTAGTCTAGGACAAATTGTGAAGCAAAGGCAACACACAGTTCTATCAAAGGAGAAATGCACAAATGGTGAGCATTGTCCCTCATTTTATCAAAAGTTATATATGTCCTTAAACTAGCTCAACATTCTGGAAAAGTAGTTCTGTCATTAACATATAGTCCTTTTTGTACACATCGTTCACACCCCCTGGTAACCAAAAATGTCCCCTTTATACATTTTATGAATGCTTGAATGGAGGAAACACAAATTAAAAGGCCCTCTAACTCCAAAACTATGTTTTTTTATCATCAAAGTGCACCCCATTTGCCTGCATTTCTTTCATTTTTTGAACAAAATCATATGAATATTCATTTAGAGATGTTGGTTTGCTAAACCAGTACACTCCAGTAACAAATTGTTTTATCATGCAATTCCTTAATCATAAAAGTATTGGCCCAAAAAAATACGGAAAAACCCAAAAAGTGGAAAAAACCTCAATATTTTATTAATTTAAAGTTTAAGTATCCCCCCAAGAAAGGAGGGGGGGACAAAGACAAACTTTGATATAAAATTAATCAAAGTTTGGGTTTTAAAGATTTTAAAAGTTGATATATCAAAGTTGATATATCTTTTTATCATTTTGGCGTAGCCAAAAGGATAAAAAGATCCACCTGCTGCTTCTTTTATGACCGTCATTCTGGGAGAGTACTCAGGGAAAATTTGTTTAATTTTTTGGGCACATATTTGTTATAATTTTAAAACCTCTAAAAAAGACGCAAGATCAAATGTGAAATCTTGAATTTCATAACCCACGAGCTCTAGCTTTTTTCCCTTTTCTCACCAGAATCATCACAATTAAAACATTACCTAAAGGGCTCTTTACCTCAGCACGAGGGTCAAATTTTCCCCAACATCACCCCCCCCATCCAGTACAAATAACTTCCACATCTGCATCATTTCCTAATGAAAAATCTGGTAAAAAGGTTAATAGTACTTTTTAACCTGTGGGCGGGGGAACGTTTCATTTTCAGTCTTCGACAGGTATATATTAAATCTTGGGTTTTATCTGATGAGCCATTTCCCCTCTGAACTAGAAAAAAAATCCCAAAAAAAAGCCTTGGGTTTTTTTTCTTTTTTTGTCCTACATGGATTTTGAAAAATTCTCCATATCATTCATACACAAATGATTTTGTAATATTTTTTAGTGAGAAAAGCCCGATAAAACCCCTTTTTTTAAAACCCAAACCCATTGGGGAATAAAAACAGGTTTTAGGGGGCTGTACCCGGGAAACCCCTTTCCTGGGATCGAACCCCGAGCCAGAAATTTTTTGGGCGCAAGGGCTAACCACGCACAGCAGAGACTTGGGAATGGGAAAAAAATTTCAATTAAAAAGTAACTATGCCTTTTTAACCAGTTTGTAGGAAGTAAGGTTTTTAGGGCCCCCAAAAAAAGGGTAATTTCCATGTTTAAGGGGTAAATGGACTTTTTAAGGAGAGAGGATTTTGGGAAAAAAACCGGGTCTCACTTTTTCTTTTTTGGTCTTAAAAAATGGGGGTTTTT
>JACEEZ010012872.1:0-27500 GCA_016584305.1 Chionoecetes opilio
GGCAGTGCCATATGCTTGTATGGGTCTGAGATAACCTATTATGGGAGGGAGACATTACTAGGCTAGAGAGGACACAGAACATTATGGGTAGATGGGAATTAGGAGCCCCAACCAGCACAGCTGTGGAGGCCATTCGAGGAGATATGGGGTGGAGCACCTTCAAGGAAAGGATTTTAAAAGGGAAACTTAACCTCCTGAAGAAAATAGAGGGACTTAGTGAGGATAGATGGGTTGAAGCAGATCTGAAGGAGGTTGGGACAAGCTCAACATGGATAAAGGAATTATAGAGGTGGAAAAGGAGGGAAAACCTAGTAGAAACCTGGAACAGGATAAGAACCAAGGAGATGAGGATAAGAATAGAAGACAATGGACTAGCTACAGTTTGCGTGGATAATCAGTGCGCGCCTCCGAAAAGGGAATGTTTACACGTATGACGCACCATGTTTATAACAAAATAACGTAGAATATCAACACTTACAATTGTAGTTAGTATTTCGTTGCGTAGCCCTTTCTCTTGATGACCCTTTGAAGGCGACGTGGTGCACTGTCAGCAAGATTTTGAAGGAACTCAGGCTTAAATTCTTCCCAACACTTTCGGAGCTCCATTTCAAGCTTGGGGAGTGTAGAGGTGTCACGTGAGCGGAGTTTGCCTTTAATGATGGCCCAAAGATTTTCTATGAGTGATATATCGGGAGAATTACTTAGCCAGTCATCTATTCTCTCAATCTTGCAGTCATCAAGCCACTGTATCACATCTCGAGCTGTGTGGCAGGATGCTCCCATCCTGTTGGAAAATCTGTGCCTGTGTCTTTTCAAAGCAGGCCTCCAGGTGGTCATTTAAAAGATCAAAATACACCACTTTGTTAACAGTTGTGTTCTTTGGGAAAATAACTAAGTTCTCAATACCATGAAAAGTAAAGCAACCCACACCATTAAACTGGGAGGGTGTTTGTGGTCTTTCGTGTGTAGCGAGGCTCGGTGGGTCTGAGCTGGGGCGACGGTACACTTTTGCTGGTCCTCCTCCACTCACACAAAATGTGCTTCGTCACTCCACAGCACAGCCCGCCACTTGTCGAGAGGCCAATCTCTGTATTTCTTTGCAAAGTGAAGCCTTTTCTTCCTTTGGCGGTCATTTATCAGTGGCTTATTCCGCGCCCAGTAACACCTGTAGCCAAGGTCACGTTTCAAAGTTTCCTGTACAGTACGAAGCGACACATTACCAAGAAGAGTATGATTTTCCTCCTTCAGTTCTCTGGCTGTAAGGCTAGGATTGGCATCAAGCTGTCGCCTTAACACGCTCCTGGTTCTGTTACACGTTTTTTTTTGTTTCCCAGGTTGTTTTTTTGGGAGCGGGAGATTCACCTCTCCGCCAGCCTTAAATCGGCGGATCAAATTTTGCACTGTTCTAAGCTTTAGTCCTTTAAGCTTGCAAATTTCCTTATTATTGATCCCAGCCTTGTAAAGATCAATGATTGCTTGAATCGTTGTGCCATCCGTATGTTTCCACCCATTATATAATCCAGCAAAAACAGGCAAAAACACGGGATGTAGGTGAACGTGCAGGCTATAAGTTCAAAATCATGCAAACTGTCAACCGCCTATGGAGGGAGGAGAGGGAGGGAAACCCTCCCTCCCACACACCGGTGAGTGTGCAAGATGATATACGTCGCTGTCAGACATACGATTCATGCCTTCTGCATTTTTTTATAGCTTGGGAAGCAACTTTAAATCTGCGCGGTAAATCTCGATGAACGGATTCTGGCGTAAAGATCATCCGCGCAAGCCTGTAGGTGGAGAGCAGGTATGGAGGGTAAATTCACGTTAAAGTGGTACTGTAGGAAAGAGAAGCCTGAGGCACTTCACTGGCATGCAGGTGGCTGGGGAAGCAGACTGTTGGTGAAGGCAAGGACAGGAACATTAGAGGTGAAGTCTAGGAGTAGGGGTGGGCAGGACCCACCTGCATGTGGCGCATCCACAGTTACTCCCTCTGCCTCTACAGAAGCCTGTAGCTTCTGTAGAGGAACAAGGGAAACTATTGAACACTTGATTATTGAGTGTGGCAGATATGAGCAGGAGAGGAGGAGGCTGATACAGTCCATATTAGGAGTGATAGGAGACGGTGAATGGGATAGAAGGATATACGAGGTGGATGGGGGAATCCTTACTGTGCTAGGACTGTATGGGAGTAATGAAGAGAGAAGGAAAATAGTAGAAATAACTAAGGTGTTTTTAAAGCAGGTTTGGGAAAAAAGATTGCGTGGAAATGTAGAAGAAGTATAGGAGGGTAGTTGATAGGAGGGACTTATGTCTGTGTATATACTGCCCTGTTATGCCCCTTCTCTCCCCACAGGTGGCAGGGAAAGAAAGGGCTACAGAGTGGCAAAGAAGGAAGAAATGTGTCAAGTTCGACCCCGAGCTTGACAGACGACCTACAAAGCGATAATAAGCAGAAAAGGTCACAAGAAGAAGAAGAAGAAGAAGGGAGTGCTCGGTGGCTGTCTCGGTGGCAACTTAAAATAAATAAAATGACCTAGCATACTTAGTCTTTAATTGACAAAATTTAAAGACAAATCTTCCTTGCCTTAACTGCCGCAAATGTATCAATTACTTTGTCAAAATTGACATTGTCTGTTATTTCCCACTCCACACTAAGTAGTGCCAAAGACGACAATCTTTCTTGTCCCATGGATGCACGAAGATAAAAAAGGATAAGCTTTAATTTACTAAAGGACAATTCACAACTGGCTATGGATATTACAATAGTCAACAAGATCTGAAGACCAATTCTAAGATTTGGAAATACACTATCATCCCCATACTGGACAATGAAGCAAAGGAGGTCTTCTGGAGTTGAGATTGTAACATCAGCCCTTGTCTTGAGTAGCATTCGGCAGTCCATAATTTCATTGAACATTTCTGAACCATCCAAGTCTGTATCATAAAAGTTTCCCAGATCAGTAGCTATATCTCAGTTTTCAATTAAGTTATTTTCATTAGTTGTGGACAAAAGCTCCTGCATGTCCAAGAGGAAGCCAAAATTGGAGTCCAAACTGTTCAGATTATTGAATCTGTCTCCCACCTGTGTGTGCATTTTGTCAATTATGCTTTTCATCAGTCGCAAATTTTTTTCTTTCTACTGTCAGCCCTTCATCCTCTGCTATTTCCCCTGGCATCATCTTCTTCCTCCGCCGTCTCGCAACCTTGACATCACAATCATGGCACAGTTCCTTTGCTTCTTCCAGTGAATTCTTGCTGATAGCGTCTCTGTTTCTAGAAAATATTCTTGTAAGGCCTGAATATCTTTTGCAGCATCATGGAAGTTTCATTGTGTGGTCTTGCAGCCTTTTCTGAACCCGATCAATCTTGGCGAGTACAACATTCTAGAATCGAAGAAGAACCAAAAATTCAAATGTTAAAATCCGATGTAGTATCTGAGTTGCATCACTCTTGTTTCAGTTGTTTCATTCTGATCATCAGCAATATTTCCAATAGTTCTCTTAATTGTTTAAGTGATCATGTATTGGTCTAACTGCTTCTGCTCTGGCACTCCAGCGTGTTTCTGACTCTGACTTCACTGTCATAACAAGAGAGCTTTTCAATCTTTCCCACGAAGAGTTGACCTGGAAAAGTAAACATAGATAGCCTGCACAGTACCAAAAAATGTCACAGGTGCAACCTCCTGACTAGCAGCGTGAACTCCAGCTAAATTAGGTGTGTGATTGTCACAGTTTACAAATGTTGCTTTTGAGTTTATTGTAGCAAAGTCTCTGTTGTACTCCAGATTTATAACCAGAAATTACAGCAGCATCATCATAATAACACTGTGATCGACAGTCTTCAAAAGGTAAGTTATCCTTTTCTAGTTGCTGCAAAATAATGTGCAGTACTTGCTGCATCTTTCTTATGAACTTGAATGAATCCTTAAAAGGACTCCTTCAAAACAACAGTTTTATCTTCAAAATTTATATCAACATATCGTATGGTCTCAGACATTTGTTCTCGATGTGCAGCATCAGGAGTAGATTCAAACATCAGCCCAAAGTACTTGGCTCTCTGGATGTCACACACAAGTTTTCTCTAACAGTGGATGCTAATAGCTGGATGAACTCATTTTGTATTTCTGGTGAAAGGTAAGTGGTTGAGCCTGGATTTTGTTGAACATAAGTAAGATGGCCCTTCATGACTGGATCAAACTCTCCAACAAGCTTCAGAAGTTCCATGAAATATCTAGTGTACTGTAAAGGTTTTCAATACCAGTGATATTTTCTCGGTGGCCTCTAGGGGCCAAGTTTGTTTCGATAAATATTTTATGCAGCATAACAGCCTCTTAAGAACTTGTCGCCATCTTTCCTTCTCTGTAGCAATTTGATTTGAAGCTGAGCATCTATTAACTCTTCCTTTTTAAAAATCGTCTTACCACTTCCTTTCATGTTGTAAAAGAATCCCGATGCCTTGGTGAGTCTCATGTAGCTACTGTTATTTTCTCTGGCCTTTTCCAATAGCCCACTACACTGAATAATAAGATCCTGTTTCAAATGTCCATAAATCTTGATTAGATAGGTAACTTGCGGAAACTGGGTGCTAGCGACCAATATTTGATGTTATTTTAACCACAATAAGGCAATCTTAAAGTAATCGTCCAGACCCATTTTTTTTTTGCCTGATTATGTTGAATGTACATTCAAAGCACCTAATCCACCAAAAATAATTGATTTCCAGGCCTTATTCCGTAAAAACACGACTTTTGTAAAAAGCGCGCGAAAAAAAAATCTTCCTCCAACAGGGCTACGACTGTTATGATGACGTCAGAACAGGGACGCCCGCAGACACTCTGTCTGACACCTGTCGGAAAATGTTAAGATGAGCGATTGTACTTCGGTGTCAGACAGTGAATCTGTCGCTGTGACCGACACTCTTCCCACACACACGCCTGCACACACGCCTCCTTCCACACACACGCCTGCGCACCAACACCCTTCCTGCACACACACACACATACACACACAACACACACGTGTGTAGAGGGCGTGTGTGTGGGAAGGAGGCGTGTGTGTGGGAAGGAGGCGTGTGTGCAGGCGTGTGTGTAAGAAAGGGTGTCGGTGTGCAGACGTGTGTGTGGAAGGAGGCGTGTGTGCAGGCGTGTGTGTGGGAAGGGTGTCGGTGTGCAGGCGTGTGTGTGGGAAGGAAGCGTGTTGTGTGGGAAGGAGGCGTGTGTGCAGGCGTGGTGTGTGGAAGGAGGCGTGTGTGCAGGCGTCTGTGTGGGAAGGGTGTCGGTGTGCAGGCGTGTGTGTGGGAAGGAAGCGTGTCTGCAGGCGTGTGTGTGGGAAGGAGGCGTGTGTGCAGGCGTGTGTGTGGGAAGGAGGCGTGTATGCAAGCGTGTGTGTGGGAAGGAGGCGTGTGTGGAGGCGTGTGTGTGGAAGGGTGTCGGTGTGCAGGCGTGTGTGGAGGAAGGAAGCTTTGGGGTGAAAGGCGGTGTGGGGGAAAGGGAAAGGGTGTGGGGCCGGGCGGTGGGGGAAAAGGGGTTTCGGTTTTTGCAGGGGGGTTTGTGTGGGACGGGGGGGTGTGTGCGGGCGGAGTGTGGGAAGGGGTCGGTGTGAAGGGGGTTGTGTGTGGGGACGGGGGCCCGTGTGTGAAAGGCCCGTGAGTGTGGGAAGGGGGTCGGGTGCAGGCGTGTGTGTGGGACGGAGGCTTTGTGTGCAGGGGGTGTGTGGGGGGAAGGAGGGTTTTGAATTTTGGGCCCCGTGGTGTTGGGGAAGGAGGCGTGTGTGCAGGCGTGTGTGGGGGAAAAGGGGTTTGTGGGGTTTTGTCCCAGGCGTGTGTGTGGGAAAGGGAAGCATGCTGCCCCAAAAAGGGGGTGCATGCTTTGGACATATACCCAAAAAAAAAATCTATCAGAAACCCCCAAAATATTTTTCAAGTATATATTTATCTCTGTTTTTACGTCCCTTTCTGATCAAGCGGGGGGGAAAGGGGGAGCCTCCCTTTCGTAGGGTCAGGGAAAGCCTGACCCTGAGCGTTTTTGCAAATCTTGAGAGTGTTTTGAGAACTCGGGGGGGGTTTTTTGCAGTTTTTGATTGCGGATTTATTTAAAAAGGGGCTGACTGGATAAAAAAAGGGGGACGACGTATTGTTGTTTAATACTCTTTAAAATGGCTATGGTTTTTGATTGAAATTAAATCAGGAATGATAAAATGGTCGGGACGTTTACTTTTAAGGGTTTTTCTTATGTAAAAAATCGGGTTTTTTCACAAACCCCCCCCAAGGTTTTTGGGATTTTAATCTTTGCCCATCCCATAAAATTTGGTTAGAAGGAAATAGTATTTAAAAGAGAAATAATATTGAGTGAAAAAATAATATGGAGAATAAGAAACCTTTACTCCCCTTGTGCGCACAATCTAAATATTTCGGGATCAATGGAGAAATATATTCACCCAAACATTTTAAACGTAACATTTCCTTTAAAGCTGGGGAAAACCATACATGAGTAGATATACTTTCAAATCCTATTTCTTCAAAAACCCCAATGTTCAGGGTTTATGGAAAATGAGGTATATAAAAAACCATTGGTTTTATTAGTAAAAAAACCCTGTTTTTAAACCCAAAAAGAAACATTAAGATTGCCTTATTTTTTGGTTTTTAAAAATAAACAAAAAATTTTGGGTTTTCGCTAGCCCCCAGTTTCCGAAAGTTCCCCCCCTTTTAAACCCCAAGATTTATGGACTTTTGGAACGGGATCTTTTTTCAGTGTAGGGCCTATTATTGAAGCCTTTCTCATTTTCCCAGAAAACATATCTGACTGCCCCTTTTGGGGGAAAAAAAGAGACATGAAAAAAAAAAATGCGCACCCTTAAAGGGGAGAATATACCAAAAAAAGCCCAAATTCACCTCACCCTTTTCCCTTTTCCCCTGGGTCGCTTTTTTAAAACCCATGAGGGAAATCTTTGATTTTTATTCTTTTGTGAAAAAAGGCCCGGGCTGCTGTTTTTGGAAATAATTTTAAAGCCTCTTTCCACTTTTTTTTGGGGCGCAATGGATCGTCACGTTTGTTTTTCCCTTGATGCCAAGAAAATTTTTATATATCCAAAGTCTTGATGATAAAACCACATCACGCACACTTTTGGTTAAGGGGGTGTTTTTTCTGAACTGGAATTTAAGTAATTTTTTTTGACTTCCCTTCTGAAATTTTATGAATCCTGGGGTTTCCCGTTTTTTCCTTAAAGGAAACTTGCTCTCCTGAATCTTCTTCACTGTTACTGCTAGACCTCTCCCTTCCCTTTTTTGAGCCCTGGAAAATGTTTCAGGTTTCAGAAGTGGTACCGTAGTAGCACTAAAGTCGCCAGGGGCAATGTTTTTTTTTCGATTTTCAGACGTTTGGTGGCGATCACACTTACATTTCCTTTATCCAGAATTTCAGGAAAGTTTTTAAAAGGGGGTAATTTTAAAAATCTTTTGTCATTTTTGTTTTCTTTATCTGGGGTTAATTTTTTTGGCTACAAAGAACAAAATTTCCAAAATATCACCCCAGTGGGACCTTTGTAACGGCTACACTAAGATCGGGCCCGTAGGGTTTTGTCCTTTCCCCCCGAAATGTGATGAGCGTGTCTGTCGTCGCCCCAAAAAAAAAAAAAAACGAGTAGTGAAAATTTTAAACAGTTTATACTTGCATATAGTACAAAGCTATAAACAACACTGAAAAAGGGTGCACCCTTGGGGTTATACAGTCATGATATTAAAAAAAAAGGGGTATCATCTTCAGGGCACATAAAAATAAATAGTGAGCTAAAAATTCGGAAAATATGGCGCCGGGGGACATTTGTGCAAAATTTGGGGACTATAGTGTTTTTTCACGGTAGGTTTCCTGGGATTTATATCCCGGGGATGATTTTGATGTTTATGATGAAATTTTTCCCTTTTTTTAAAAAAAACGGGTTTAAAAACTGGGTTGACCCTTTTTTCATTTTCATCTGGGCTTTCATTTGTTTTCTTTTTTTCTGCCCCGCCTTAAATTTTTCGCTGTGCTCGTTTCAATTATTTAGTTTATATTTTTTAATTTCGTAGAGAAAAGGGCTGTAAAAGAAAAAGTATGTTCAAAAAAGGAAAAAAGGCGGTTTTATTAGATTTGTTACCTTACAATTAAGTTTTTTTGTTTATTTAAACTATATGAAATAAAAAAAAAATTTAATAGTTTAATTTTTGGGGTCCAAAGAATAGCTTATTGATCTAAAAAACTTGGGGGATGATAGCAATTCAAGGCCAAAATTTATGACAAAAAATTCCCTTAAATTTCGGGGCAATCACCGAAGTCCAAAATATTGCAGTATGGGAGCAAGGGGATTAACACTGCACCATTTATCTATTTTGGTTTTAAAAGGGTTTTTTTACCCCCGGGCTAGGGCTTAAGAGTCTATACCCTCTTCCACCATTTCCCTTTGTTATCACAAAAATCTTTAAATTTTTCATCTTCCCCACCTCTAAAAAAACTGTTCAATTTAGGGACCCCTCTGCATTTTTCCTCCCGGGGGAAAAAAAACATAAGAAAAAATAAAATTTAAATTTTTTTAAAAAAAATATAAAAAATCAAATTTTTAAAATTTTTATGAGAAAAAATAATTTCCTTTAATTAAAAAAAGGAAAATACAAAAAGGGGCCCTGAGACCCACCCCTTGGTAAATTCCGTTACTTAACCCTACCTACACCATCTATAAACCCCTCCCTAAAAAGACAAAATTGTTTTGTTTCGGTAGATTCGGAAATGTATTCGGGCCCTGTCTGTTTGGGTGGCATAGTTTATATTTAATTTCCCAAAAAAAAGGTCTAGCCTCCCTTTTTTAAACCCCCCTATTGACTACGCATAACTTTCCTGATGTGTGAGTCCATTTCAAAACATCTGCTATCCATTTGAACCATTTTTCCGTTTTTTTTTAAATCTATGTTTTTTGGGCTTTTTTTAAAACCGCTACTTCTTTTTCTACCCGAATATTACCGTTAAAAAACTTTTCCTACATCTCCCCATAAATTTTACCCCTGTAACCACTTAAAAAATTTTATCAGTCACCCCCACTCACGCCTCCCCGATTGAGGTTTTGATTGTGTAGTGTAGATTAGCCTCTCAAATGTCCTCTCATAATTATAGTTACTCATCCCCTGTATCATTTTGGTCATCCTACTCTGCCACTGATTCTAACAATGCTGTATCCATTCTATGATGAAATCTATACAATTTATCACTTTGTTTCCATAGGTCATGGATGAGAAGATTCTTCAACAAGTGGCCAGTGAACTTAATCTGTCAGAGACTGCCTATGTTACACCCATGGCAAGAGGGACGATGCCGTGGCAGGAAATGTGGCGCTTCTCCCTCGCTGGTTCACCCGAACTAATGAAGTTCCTTTATGCGGCCACGCTACTTTGGCCACTGCCCACGTCCTTCTCAATTGCCTTGGTTGGTATCATGCTCCTTTTGTTGACGTGTTGGATATTTATACATACATATATATTTATGCACACACACACACACACACACACACACACACACACACAGACACACACCACACACCCCCCACACACACACACACACACAGTTTTTGAAATCACATATGGAAACCGAAGAAATCCAGGCCTTCAGGCTAAGGCTTCAGGTAATGATGATTTCAGAGGTGAGAAAAAAAAAGGACGAATAAAGAAAAAAGGAAAAATTTAAAGGAAAGCAAGAGGAAGAAAAAACAGATAAATGAAGAAAGAACGGAGGAAGAAAAACAATTTGTTTTGGAGGGACTAAACAAAGGGGTGAGAAAGTGGAATAAAAAAAAAAAGACAAAAGGAAAATGGAGTGAGGAAAAAGTTGTAAAAAAAGGAGAGAAAGGATGTACAGTACACGAACATAGAGGGATAATCCCAAGGCTGGAACTAAGAGTTTTATTTATTAAATAGAGATCCAGACGTAGGGGTTTTTAACAGAAAATAAATTAGTAAAAAGATGATCAAGTGAGAAAAACAATAAAAAAGCAGGGGAGAAGGGACAAAAGGGGTAGAAGGGGTGGGGAGTTATGATACTGACAAAATTAGGGGTGAAGTAAAAAAAAAGGGAGTATTGAGAAGAAGAGGAAATAGTGAGTGTAAAAATACAAGTCGAAATAGAGAAACACAGACTTAGTGGCAACCTATGTAGGCTACCACCCAGAAAAAATACTTGGAGAAAGGGAAAGAACTTGAGAAAGTATTAGACTTAGAGGGACACCCTGAAGTATTTTAAACAAAATAAAAAGATATGCGGGTTTGGAGATTTCAACGCAAGGATGTAAAAGGGGGGACTTTTTGAAGGAGAAAATGAAAATATTGGGGGGATAGTTTGTTGAAACTGACAAGGAAAAACACGAGATCGCGGGGGACAGAAAAACAAGATACGTGTTTGACGAACATGCAAAATTGACCTAAGAGTGTAATAAAAGTTTTTAGCCTAGCAAAGAGAAAAAAATTTATACACTGGGGAACAATTTTGAACATAATTTCGTTGAGTTGATTTTCTTTTTTGATTAGACTAAGATTGGCATGCTGATTTCAAAACTAAGTTGTTTCTTCTATAGAAATTTTTTTTCCTCTACAGCTTACGCTCTGAATAAGAACTTTGATTGGTTGTTCGTAAGAAATATGACTAACAGTGATTGCTTCTATTTTTTAATTTTTTATTTATTTTTAATCATGAAATTTTTGTAAGGAAAAGAGCTAAATTAGTTTTTTTTATAATTTAATTTTATTAACACTTTACCACGACTCGTAGAAGGGGCTTTTTTTTTTAGAAACGGCGACTTTTTTAATTTGTCTTTCATTTACACGTGGGACAGGCGGGAGAGATTGTGTGCCGCTCTTATGGGTAAATACTATCGTATTCTGCAAACAATACAAAAATCTGTATACAGGGTTAAAGAAAATTTAACAACAGTTAACTTTTTATGTAAGCTTTTTTTTTGTTTTTCTAAGTTTGGACTGTTAAAACTTATTTTTTTTTTTACATAGGCCTCTTCCCTTTTGTGCCAAATTTGCATGAGCCAGTTCTTTCAGTCGGGGTTTGGGTTTGGGTTCGGGGTTTTTGGGTTCGCGTGTCACAAAGGGAAACGCAAAAACCCGTTTTTAGTTACAACATACTCAGCGGCGGGGGGGAAGAGGAGAGAGAGAGAGAGGAGAGAGAGAGAGAGAGAGAGAGAATCAGCTAGCTGTTTGTAAAGGGACATCAAGTTTAAGATCGGGGGAAAACGCATGGCCTCCAATCAGGGGCGCCCTGGGAAAAGCAGGGTATGAGGAAAAAAGCCCGGCACAAAAAAGCGACCCCAAGAGGAGGTTGTAAAAATGAAAGCGGAGTGCAGTAAGGATCCAGGGGACTTGGAGAAAGTTATAGACCGGGACGGTGCACTCCCACAGGAGGTCTTTGGGGGAGAAAAGTGCACCTAAACGGGGAAGGAGAGAGGCGATGTGGGGGGAGAATGCTTTGGAGGGTCGCGCGATGAGAGACTCGAAGGGGGGAAAAAAAGGGGGTGACAAATGCGAATGGTGATGCTCCCCCCAAAAGGGAAGTGGGGTTGGGCTGTGTGAATGTTAGAGGAGGAAGTTGAAAAAAGGAAAGACCTCAGCGGGGAAATGAATGAATGGAACTTTGACGTATTTGGAGTGACAAAAAAAATGAGAGAGAAAATTTAAAACTTAGACTGAGATTACCAGTATGATCGCAAGGGCAGAAGAAGCAGCAGAAAAAGGGTGGCGGAGTGGGGTATTTGGAGGCAGGAAGCGGGTTTATAATTAGAGGAGCTAGATGTAGGAGGGTGTGAAATGGGTGAGGATATTAGGCAGTACGTTGGAAATAAAAGGTGCAAAGGGGAGAGAAAGGATTTTGGTGAAAAAAGTGTGTTCAAAAAAAAACAAAAAAAAAAAAAAAAAGATAAAAGGCAAAGGGTTTGTAAACAAATAGAAGTAAAAATGTGATTGTGATTTGAGAAAAAATGGTAAATTTTGGTGTGTTAGGAGGGGAAGTAAAGAAAATGGCCAATTGTGCTTGATTTTGCAGAGGAGAATGAATTAAAAATTTAATGTGCCCGGGGGAAAGGAAGAGTGACCTGGAGGGAAGGGAGAATGAATCTGCCAGACTTTATTTTAGTGAACGGAAGGTAGAGAACGGGGGAGGAAGTATGTGGGTGGATGGGGAAAAAGGACAATCGACTAGCGAGTGCCCCATAACGTATAGTAAGGGATGAGGTTTAAAGGGAAAAAAAGAGTAAAACGTGAAAAAAGAGAGGAATGGACGTTGGAAATTTAGAGATGCAGACTGGGATTTTTTCAGAGAAGGGGTGAGTAATGGGGACGGGAAAGCTGGGGAGAAGGGTTGAGGGCTGAGGAGGGTTGGATGAGATGAATGAGAGATTGTTAAGGAAGTTAACAAAGTGACAGAAGAGAGCATGGGCAGAACAAGAAAGAGAGAAAAGGGAGGACAAGAAAGAGTTGGGGAACAATGAGATCGACAAGGCCGGGAAAGAAAGGAAACAGTCAAATAGGAAGTGAGGAGTCTGAGAAAAAATAGGTCAAACAGTGAAGCTGAAAGAATAGAGTATAAAAGGGGCATGGGAAAGAAAAGAGTAAGAAAAAGGGGGTTTGAAATGCTTGGTGAGGAAGGCAAAGTGAATGAAGAGAGAAAAGTTATCAGAGAACTTGGGGAAAAAGGTGAGGAAGGAGGTAGGGAATTTATAAGTTCTTGGGGGAGAAAGAGGTAAGCATACAGGAAATGTAGAAGAACTATGGTGAATGGAGGTCACTAAGGGGGGAAAAAGGGAAATGGTCAGAGCGTAGAAGACTTCTGGAAAGATATTGGAGGTGTGAATGAGCCTGATTAGTGACTTGGGGAACGTCACCTTAGGGAGGAAATAGAGGAAATATGGATGAAGAAATTAAATGGTGAGTTTAAAAGGGTATGTAAGAAAACAGAAAAAGGGAAAAGGGCCCCCGGGAAATGGACGGACCCAAATTTTAATTATATAGAGAGGAGGTGAGGGAGTAATTGAGGGAATGCAGAGTTGTTTGGAAATAGGAGAGGGGAAAAGGGTGTGGTGCCGGAAGACAGAGGTGACCTCAAAAAAGGGGAGGCAAAGAGTAGGAAGGAGATAAAAAATTACAGGCCATAGCGGGTGTGAAGGGTAGTAAGATTTTCTTGGTGTACTGAATGAAAGACTAGATGAATTTGTGGAAAAATAGGGAGGGATGAAGAGCAAAATGGATTCAAAAAAGACAGAAGAGGTGAGGAACAATATTTTTGTAATGAATGAAGGTTTAGGAAAACAAGGAAGGAGGGAAGAAAAAAATATCAGCCTTTCTAGATATGAGAAAGCGTATGACAGAGTGGATAGGAGAATGTTATGAAAGGTATTGGGACGATTGGCTGATGAAGAAGGTGTTAAAAAATAAGCAGTATGTATGAGAAACACAGCCCAAGTTCAGTAGGGTGACCTGAGACGGGATGGGTGAATGTAAGAAGGAGTAAGACAGGGCTTTTCCTTTCTCCTCTACTTTTGGATTATATTTTGGGGAAATGCCCAGTGGAGGAAGCGTACAGGTCTGGGTGTAAAAATTGGAGAGAAGTTTTTAAGTGTACTGATGTATGCAGGAGTGGGATCCTTAGTGAAAACCACAATGAGTAAGGAGAGGGAAAATCTGTGACGGTAGGAAAGGGACTTCAACGTTAGGTCAGAAAGGGAGAAGAGTAAGTTTTGGGTGGTGAATGGTGATGACTCTGATGATGACGGGGGTTTTGGATGGTGGGTGGGAATGAAATAAGAGAACGAAAGAGTACAAGTATTGGGATTTGGTTGGAGAAAAGGCTGGAGAAAAACTAAACATGGGGGTAGCAGAGCAACCGTGGGTTGAAAGGTAGGCAGGTTGGGAAGATGTCGGGCCAACAAGTAGGAAGTGGTGAGAGGATATGGAAGGGTGTGGCCCCAGTCCCAGATTTTGTATGGCCTGGAAAAAAAATGGTGTGCTAGGGAAGGATTTGGGCAGAGGAAGTAACACAGAACAAAGCAGGGAGAAAAATTAGGAGCCAATAGGTATGTGGCAGTGGAGCGAAATTTGAGGGGACAGGGATGGGGCCGTTCGAGGAGGATACAAAGCAGGGCTGAGGACAGAGCAGACTGCAACGAATGGGTGACAGCAAATGGGCAAGTAAGGTTTGGGGACGGAAAAGTATGGGGAAGTGGAGAAAAAACTAGTTTAAAAATGGGAAAAAGGACAGGTTGGAATGGGAAAGTTTTGAAGGAGTGATGAGACATGGGAGTAGGTGTAGCAAAAAGGAAAAAAATAGGAGAGGGAAGAGAAAGGGAAAAAGAAAGGCTGAGGGGAATGAGTGAGAACAACACTGGAATGGTAAGGAGAAAGGACCACCCCGGTTTTGAAAAGGGTTCTATGATGGTGGCTATGGAGGGGTTTACTCTCAGAGCCAGGAAAAGCGCTGGAGGTAAATAGTCGATGTACGATGGAAGAATGGTGGGAGCAAGGTGTTGGTGTGTGTGACAGGATGGAGGGAAAACCCGGGAGCATTTTATGGGAATGTGAAAGGTATGGTATGCTAGAACAAAGATGTTGGGGGTAGTGGTAGGAGAGGTGGAGTGGGAAAAATGGCGAGAGATGAGAGACAGGGGGAGGGAGATAGAGTACCTGCTGGGGTTTGTGCTGAGGGGGAGGAGTGAAGTCGTGTGATTGAGAGTGTAAAAAAAAATTTTGGAAATTCTTGGAGAGCACGTAGGGGGAGAGCATGAGAGGCAGGGGGCCCCTAGTATGGGGGACCCCGTATGAATTTGATGCAGAGGGGAAGGAGGGGAAAAAGAAATCCCTAGTTTTGCTTCCCCCTTTTTTTCTTTCCCAACAGATTTTCGGGTGGGGGAACCCGGGCCAAAAAGGCTTCACTGCGCACTGCTGGGTGACTCCCAAATCAAGATCAAGATAAGACAAGATCCACCAGGGTTCTTGTAATGCCGTCTGACATCCTCTCCGACTCGTGCTGCGGAAAACCCTTTTACGATAAGAGAAATAGGGCCCCAAAGGGGACCCTGTTTGTTATGAACTGAAAACTTACCCAAGCTACCACCTCCAAGAAGTAGAGAAAGTTACGGGTTTTGTGATCACTACGCGCTTTTCTCGGACCCCGGTTTTTTGTGGCAAATGGAACGCCGAATTCTTTGGGGTTTCCCTGAACTGGTTCTGAAAAGTCGCAAAGGAAGAGGCCTTATTTCCTTTCTTTAGACATATTACCTCTCTTTCTGTGTAAATGCCTAAACAGCCCTGGTGTTTTTTCTATATCTGTGGAGTTTCACCATTTCCAGTCAAAGGGCAAAAAATCAGCGCATTTTTAAGCAAGCCTATTTTTCATATTTCAAAGTAAAACTTGGTGATCAAGACAAGTTTGGGTATCACAAGATGTTCAAGCGGTGCTAGAGCTTACGGAGGGACCGGGAACACGCGATAAGTGACATTTGGTATACCCTTTGTTTGGTGAGAGCCAAAATATCATTGCAAATTTTTACTTTGTTTTGTAAAAAAACTCAGGATATAACAAGAAAAAAAAAAATGTAAAATCGGTTCCTAGTCTACCACAGCTATAAGTCCAGTGCCTCATTACCTGAAACCCAGTGCCAGTTTTTGTTCAAATCCCTTCTTGAAGATATGTATTTTGAAAACTCGGTGACAGCAATGATGCAGATTTTGGAATTTAAAAGGGCTGTTCGAAGGGATTCGTCAGCATGAGATGAAGATTTGGCACGAGTTTTTGGGATATAAAAAAGGCTTTTTGAATTCCTTGATCAAGACTGAATGAGAAAAACTTGCTTTTTAAAAGGAGCGAAGGTACCCACTTCGATCCAGAGCAAGTGCATTTCTGCAGTATTTTTGAAAGTGCAGTAACTTTTTGTTTGCCATAACAGCAGGGTTTAATGGAGGAATGGGCCCCAGACTAATAGTCACGGTTTTATTTTATTTATTGATTGGGGGGTAAGTCGGGGCGCCGCGGGTGGACCTACGAAGGGAAAACTACGGCGATGGAAAAAATTTCGAGTTTTTTGCGCGAAATTGAATTCCAGGGGCTAATTACTGTGCTCTGTTCTCCCTGACAACACTATAGAGAAGATCTGAGGTAATGGTGATGGCAAGGGGTTCTAAACCAAGAAAACAGATCACAAAAAGAGCCCCATCAAGAGGTGCAAGTGGTAAGTAGTATTTTGTTCCCTACCACTTGTTACTTCTAATGAGACTCTGCTGTGACTGTTTTCCCGGTTTGAAGCTCTGCACATCAACCCTCACCCCAGGTCTTTTTCTAGTTTTCAGCGAGAACAGATCCCGGAAATATAGCATTGGAATATCCATTTCGCCCAAAAAAACTCGACATTTTTTCAGTGTAGTCTTCTCTTTGGAGGTTGTACATATTTTAGGTTATGATAGTTTTAAAAATACCCCATTAATTGAGTACCCTTTTTTTGTTTTTCCTCATAATAAGTGGGTACATCATGGTTTAAGTGTTACTTGACGAGCCAATGCATAAATCTAGTCATACCCAAAATCACCAACCTTTCTTTGATTTTCTATTACTCCATCCATAAACAAGGCATAACCACGGTGACTTTCCCTCCTTGCCTCATGGTACCGGTACTGTGTCTACCAAATTTTGTCCCACACAATCGGGAAAACTCGGACGGTAATGGTAAGGTTAGATTTTGCTTGATTTTTCTTATTACTCCACCATAAACAGTTTCATAACCCGGTGACATTCCCATCCTTCCTCATTGGGACCTGGATCTCGTCTACGAAATTTTCGTCCTACACAAATCGGGAAAAAAATCGCCGACGGGAATGGTTGGTTAGGTTACTGTTGGGTTAGGTATCTAATCACAGGAAAAGTTTTTAGTTATACATACATACCCACTCCATACACCTCTTTTAACCCTTTTAATACATCCCCATTCCCCCCAGCCCACTCTGTTATATGCTTATCGGACTTCACATTTGTCCAATGAACACCAAACTCACTTGGGGACGAAATTTTTTTTTTCTGGTGTGTTTTTAGTGTTTTTTAATGAATTGCTAACCGTTTGTGCAATTATTATAATTTTTATTATTTTTATAGGTAAAGGTAATTTTTTTTTTTTTATTTTTTTATAGTAGGTAAAGTTTGGTAGGTACAGGTTGGTTAGGTTTTGGGTTTGGTAAAGGTTAGGTTAGGGTTTTGGTCATTTATTTTTGTCGTTTTTGCCAAAAAAAAAAAAAAAAAAAAAAAAAAACGACAGAATGGTTGCAGTTCATTAAAAAACACCAAAAAAATAGTTTCGCCCCAAAACGAGTTCGTGTTCATCTGGATATTTTCCCAGCTTTTTTAAAACCATGAATGCAGCATACTCTTCTTTTTGTGCTAACATTGTTTTAATTATCATTCGCAATTTTAAGATCTGATCACACAACTTTTTCCCGTTTAAAAATTGCCTTGCCCTCCTAAAACCTTTCCATTTTGATTTTTGTACTCTTCCAATTATGATTTTACCATACAGTTTGCCTCATCACTGTGGAGTACATGATGACTCAATGAAGCTAAATATGAGCCAACCTGGTAACAACATTGCCAATCTAACTAATCACAACCCTGGACCCCCTACCACATTTACCACACGGTAACCTAACCTAACCATTACCGTCGGCGAGTTTTCCCGATTTGTGTAGGGACGAGCATTTCGGTAGACGAGAGTACCAGGTACCATGTCCATGAGGGAAGGATGGGTAATGTCACCGTGGTTATGCAACTTGTTTATGGATGGAGTAATAAGATAAATCAAAGCAAAATCTAACCTTACCATTACCGTCAGCGAGTTTTCCCGATTTGTGTAGGGACGAAAATTTCGGTAGACGACAGTACCAGGTACTACCATGAGGCAAGGATGGGTAATGTCACCGTGGTTATGCAACTTGTTTATGGATGGAGTAATAAGATCAATCAAAGCAAAGGTTGGTGATGTTGGTATAGACTCAGAGTATGCATTGGCTCGTCAAGTAACACTTAAACCATGATGTAGCACTACTTATTATGAGGAAAGACAACAAAAGGAACTCAATTAATAAGGTATTTTAATACTATCATAACCATGAATATGTACAACCTACAACGAAAAGACTACGACGCTGCAAAAATTTCGAGTTGTTTTGGGCGAAATTGATATTCCAGGTGCTATATTTCCGTGATCTGTTCTCGCTGACAACATAGAGAAGACCTGAGGTGATGGTTGATGTGCAGAGGCTTCTAAACCAGGAAAACAGTCACAGCAGAGTCTCATTAAGAAGTAAGCAAGTGGTAGGGACACAATACGTACTACCTACCACTTGCTTACCTCTTGACGAGGCTCTGTTGTGACTCTGTTTTCTTGGTTTAGAAGCCTCTGCACATCAGCCATTACCTCAGATCTTCTCTATAGTGTTGTCAGCGAGAACAGAGCACAGTAATATAGCACCTGGAATATCAATTTCACACAAAATAACTCGAAATTCTTCCATCGCCGTAGTTTTCCCTTCGTAGGTCCACTCGCGGCGACCCCGACTTATCCCCACAATGCACCGATGTAAACAAACCGTGACGTAGTTATGGGTAGGGTCCATTGGGAATTCCGATCTACAGCTCAACTGAATGACGACTGTTCATCGATAGCTCAAAGAGGAGCTTAAAGTGTGTCGTACTCCACAATGGCAATTTATATAGTGCAGTCCCAATTCCAATGAACTGCAACTCGAGAAATGCCAGTGGTCGCTGGCAGTTTTAACTCAAAGGTTGGTCTACTTGTGTTTTGGCTCCGCGACTAATATTTTTCAAATCTATTTCGCGATAAATATTGATGCACCCCCATCTGAATCCCCAAAAAATATAGTTTTTCTGTTTTTTCTACTAATTGTATGGATGACATGCATTACGATGGAACGTTCTATAATAGAAATTTTAATGCAATACTCGCCTTGAGTATCAAAGCTGTATATATTTTACATGTATTTTGTAGCATGTTTTATTGGGGCGATGTTCACACTGTTTTCTAAGGGACAGTACTGCTGCGCCTGGCAAACGTTTGTCAAAATAAATAAGCAATGCCTTGGAAAAAAGAAGAATTAGAATGCTAAAAATCGTTCTGTTGCTGCGACAATGTAGGTTATAATTGTGGAGGCGACATGCCGCGGCGGGGATGGTGGCGGGGGAGATTGTGGGGGGGAGATTGAATCAAAACATTGCGACTTCACGCGTCGACTCATTGCACTTCTGGGCTTTCTATCAAAATTGATACACAATAATAACGGGAAAATATGACTGCCTAGGTATATTTAACTTCTAAACATTCGTTATTGACTATATAATATCATAGAGTAACATTTCCATCGCCTCCTCAACTAAACCTACTTGGTTATTGGTTATTTTTTTTTTTACATGTTTACAGAATCAGGCTTCTAACAATATAATATAGAAGAAAATCGTTCTTAATATTATACATTTTGTGTTTTAAATGCAGTGGAATAACCCCATATTTTGTTTCCAGTAGACCAATTTTTTATAAAAATAGTGAGTTAAAACTGCCAGCGACACTGGCTTTTTGAGTTGCAGTTCTCTTAATTGGGCATTCAGTTTGTTCGGAAGAACATGGAGGCATAAAGAGATCATTGACTTTTTGCAATATCACAAACACAATTGGATCATCTGTGTTGACCTTAAAAGGGTACTATGCTTCCCCTTTTTGGTCGGCAACGTGGATGCACCAAGTATTCCTGCTTTCTGTGCATGTGGGACAACAGAGCTCGAGATAAGCATTGGGTGGAGAAGAATTGGCCTCCAAGATCTGACCTCAAACCTGGTGATCTCAACATTCTACACGAGCCACTTGCTGACAGAAAGAAAATTATACTCTCACCTCTGCACATTAAACTGGGTCTCATGAAGCAATTTGTTAAAGCATTGCCAACTGAAGGTGACTGTTAAGTACCTTATTATGGCATTTCCTGGGCCCGTCAATTGAAAAAATCAAGGCCGGCGTGTTTTATGGTCCACAGATTCGGCAGCTCATCAAAGATGAACATTTCATCGGGACATTGTCAGAACTCGAAAAGAATGCTTTGGGTTTTCATTCAAGGTGATAACCAAGCAAAGATTGTCAAGAACTTCCTTGGAAATACACGAGAAAAGAATAACACCGAAATTGTATAGAAACTATTTGAAAGCTACAAAACGCTCGGTTGCAGCATGATCATCAAGGTGCATTTTTTGAATAGCCATCTTGCTAACTTCCCAGAAATCCTTGGTGACGTCAGTGATGAGCAAGGTGAACGATTCCACCAAGATTTGAAGTTCATGGAGGCACGGTATCAGGGTAGATGGGATGTACATATGATGGCTGACTATTGTTAGAGCATCAAGCGAGATTGTCCACAGATTGAACACTCCAAAAAAAAACTATAAGCTTTAAATTTTACCTTAACTACTTGCACAAAATTTGAGTTACATTAACAATATCCTTTGTATAAACAAAATAATTTTGTATAAACATTAATGCCAGGCATTTTTTTAAAATTTTCCATTGTATGTACATTTTAAATCATTCTGTAAAATATGCACACATTTGTTAGATGCGGTATTTTATAGTTTTTGAGACAAAGCGTGGATATAATTTTGCTCAAAAAGTTGATGTGATAGCGAAAAACTGGGGTAATTTTCGGATTCAGAGGCCAAAAGTTAGTAAAAAAACAGTGTCATATCTAACTTAACGAAATTTGTGTTACCCGAACTTTTTGGGCCCCTTTTTACTAAATTTTGGCCCTGAATCCCAAAAATTTCCCCAGTTTCTCGCGATCACATCAACTTTTTAAGCTCCATGATACATGATATAATATATATTATATATATATATATATATATATATATATATATATATATATATATATATATATATATATATACAGACAGACACAGACAGGGCATATATATATATATATATATATATATATATATATATATATAAAATATATATATATATATATATAATACAGACAGACAGACAGGACAGACAGACAGACAGACAGACAGACAGACAGACAGACAGACATATATATATAAAATCTCTCTCTCTCTCTCTCTCTCTCTCTCTCTCTCTCTCTCTCTCTTTTCTCTCTCTCCTCTCTCTCTCTCTCTCTCTCTCTCTCCTCTCTCTCTATATATATATATATATATATAATATATATATATATACATCACGAAATCAATGATCTTCGCAGGTAATTCCAACACTCGGCTGGAATTTGAGACAAAAAGCGGGACACTAGCGGCAAGGCATGATGGCCACCACATTACTTTAGATTTTCCTGCTAATCCACCTCAAAACCTTACTCCAAATGAGGAGACCCAACTGACCCAAAACTCCTGAGGTAGCAAGAAGTGGATTGCCTGTGTCTGAGGTGCTCCTCTCACGAACTACCAAGAAATTTTTGATCCGCCTCCACCAATCCTGCACCAGTGCGTACCCGTCAGTCAGACGATGAATTTTTTTTCATGTCTAATTTGGTACTTATAATATTCCTGGAACGAAAATTGTATTGGTACTAAGAGAATACTTCAAAATACTACATAATTTTACAAATCCCATGTCTGTTGCTCAAATACAAGCACTACAAAGTATCTTTCTTGGTTAGACAACAATTTGGGAAGCTATCCAACTGGATACCGGAAAACCTGCTGAGGCAGCACGACGGAACGCTGGTGAAGGGCGTTATCCTCACCTGGGAGGTGAGCAGGCCGGGGACTCTTTTTCCCCCCAGGGGAGAGTACCACTGCTATTCACGTACTTCGCTCCTTGGAATGGAATACCGGAGGATCCTGTCAGGTTAGCTGTACAACGAAGTACACACACACACACACTCTGAGATACACTTTATCTGGTACTGGTGACTTAAATTCTTCATTCCGTCTATACCTTCTTCTCACCCTTTCCCTAGTTATCACAATATCTTTGAGTTTCTCATCATCCTCTCCTCTAAACATCTGTTCATTTTCAGGTACTAACTCCTGTTTATCCTCCTGAGTAAAAAAAACGAAGAAATAATCATTTAGAATTTTACACATATCTTCTGCCGTGCTTACAATCTCCTCGTGCGATACAATTTTGTAATGGCCCCACTAATTCCCTAGTCTTTGTTTATAAACCCAAAAAAATTTCCTTAGGATCGGTCTTTGCCTTCCCTGCAACCTTAATCTCATAATTGTTCTTTGCTGCTCTTGTTAATTTTTTCCCCTGTTCTAGCATCTCGTTATACTGCTTTTTATTCACCTGCCCATCCTTAACTTTTTATTTCATGTCCCTTTTTATCCCTATGTTGTGTTTTAAAGCTCAGTCATCCACTTGGGCTCGTTTTTTCCCCGATCTTATCGCCCTATAAAGGGAAAATTTTATTGCTGATCTGCAATTAAATTTCTGACAAAGGTATTATAATCCCTTTCTGCACTGACCTCACCGACACCCCCCTCCGTCCCGACCACAGATCTCGTCTCACCCCCCCTCTTGTCCCTGTTAATTCCTTCCAGGTGTCTTCTTAATCCTACATAATTAGCCTTTCTGAAGTCAGGACTCTATGCTATTAAATTCTACTTCCACCTCCCAAATTTTAAACAAAATCTATTTCGCAATGTCGCTTTTCCAAAGTACCCCAACTTCCACCTCAGTACAAAACTTCCCTGTTGTTGTAATAAATCTAGAATATTTTTCTCCCTGTAGGCTCCCTTTTTGCTTTTTTTAGGAAGTTTTCTTGAACTAGTTTTAACAAATTTCTGCGTCTTGTTCCATAATTTAAAATTTAGTCAAAGCTCCCAAGATTAAGTCTCCCACCCCGCATAACGATTATTTATAAGCCTTTCTTATTTTTGCAATAAGTAAAAAATTTTAATATATAAATATATTTTTATTATATATATATATAAATATAATTATAAATTTTATATATAATAAAATATTTTTATTTTATATATTTATAACAAACTGTATAATAAGTCATTGAATATGTAATATATTTTATTATAACCTATTGCCCGGCGCATAAGACGCCCCCATAAACGCACCCTTTTTTACAAGGGGGTTTTTAGAAAAAAAAAATATTGGTTTTTTTGAGGGAAAAAAAAAAAATTTCGAAAATTTATCAAGTTTTAAAAAAAAAAGGATTTGTAGGGAAAAAAAATGTTTATGAGCAGTACCAAAAAAAAAAATTTCAATTTGCAGTGAAGTGAATGAAAAATTATACTATAGTTAAATGAAAGGGAATGACGGTAAAAAAATCGGTCTAATATATTCAGATCCCCCCACGAATTGAATTCTAATTTTTTTGACCTATAATATAGTTTAGATTTAATGTTGTGGGTATCCTTTTTGCTTTTCTGCTATTGTTTAGATTTTGGGGAATATTGAAGTATAGATTTTGGTATTATTTTGGAGTGGCTTTAAAAAGCCAAAAACTTTTCCGACCATCGTGAGCTTTTTTATTCTGATTTTTTTGAGCCCTTTTCCCATGGCGCAATTTGAAAATAATGGAATTACACGTATAAAAAATCTCCCGGTTTTTCACCCAGAAAGTTAAGTTAGGTTAAATCAGATTGGTTAGTTAGGGGGTGGGTTTGGATAGAAAAAGTGATATAGAGAAAAAACAATTTTCCCCAAAAATTGCAGTGTGAAGCGAGCAATTTTTGGGGCGGCCGGGGGGGCAGGTTGCCTCCCCCCCACACACACATGAAAACAACTTGATGTCCGAAAAAAACGGACCCAGTTTAAATTAAAAACACATCAAAACTTTTGGGGGACAAGTTTCGGCCTCAAAATCGGGGTTCCCCCAATAAAAAATTTACGAAAATATTTAAACCCGTTGTAGGTAGCCATCTCCCCTTTGGGGTTTTATTGTTGAATTGTTGAAGGGCCCGTTGTGGGGGTCGAGATATTCCCCTGGACACTATAAATCTATCACAGTCGCGGGGGTTGATAGTCTTCTTCAGGAAGGTGCGGGGGAAAAGGGTGGTTCATACTTGAAATCAGGCGCGTTCCGTCGCCGTGCCTGTATTCACACTTTTTGTCTGGTTCGTCTTTTTTGGGCAGTTCCTGCTCCCCCTTTAAAACAGACAGGTGCCCAGGGTTTGGTTGAAAAAATTTGCTTAATAGCACTTCTAGTGGAGAAAAAAGGGATTGAACTCTAAAAGACACTTTTTTGGGGACATAAACCTTGAAAAACGGATTATCACACGGCACAGCTCATTTTTTAAAGTATTTTCCCAGAAACCTACGTAAAAGGACGGGGGTGTATTGGAGCGTGACGGTGGCGCAACGAGGGTAACACGTCTATTTGTTTAAATGTAAGAAATTCTAACGGATTGATGGGAGGTGCACCCGTGTCCCCCTGAGGGTATGGTGTGTTCGCTTGAGGGGGGCGAGTGGCGATCTTGATTTTGATTTGCGCCATGCCACATCGGACGATCTGTCTTTTGCCCATGTGGAAGACTTTGTCCCGTCTACATCTCCCGTTGCTTTTTTTTACTAGCACTCTTCATAAGTTCCTTATCGAAGGGGTCAGGGGGAGGTTTGGGGGTCGAGGGGGACAAACCCCTTGTTTGTCTCTATCCCCCCTTGCCCCCAGTAGGGGCGCTAAACAAACTCACACAAAACCCCTCATCGGTTTGGGCCCACCCCCCCGTTGGGCCAGGATTAGTGGGGACCTGACGCTGGGCCCGACTTGTCCTCGCCGACACAAACTGAAAACCCACCGGGTAATTCAGACAGCCACGGCCCAAACATAGACCACACCCCGAGCACCTTTTATCCCCACGTTGTAAAAATGCCGTTTGTCAAAAAAACTACAGCCCGAGCCCTTTCCCTCCTGTGTGACAAAAAATCCCCCAAATACTACACTTTCCCCTCACCGCTCACACTAAAAAAAAACTTTAAAAACTCTCTTTTTATTCACTATTCCTTTATCAACAAAACTCATTCCCGCGAAAATTCCATCACCATTTTCGCCTCCCTTCTTCATCTCCTTCAACTGTTGTGTCAATGTGTGGCCCCAGTCGAATGCGGGTTTTAAGGGTACACTAATTGCGGGGTGTTTGTCTTTTCCATGGGTGGGGGAACTCTGATGGTAAGACCCGTGGTGGGTGCCGGGGGGCGTCGCCCAGTGAAGTATCCGGTAAGCAGCAGCCAGATATCAAGACGTTTACCCTGGAGAGCAGCGGGGGTGGTAGTTTCCCTTGCACGGATCTTGGCAGCAAAAACCCCACTTTTGCCCCCTCTTTTTTCTTTAAATCCCAAACCTTTTTTTAGAATTTTGCATTACGTTGATAACACAGTGATAATTTGTGTTCAGGGACATGCTCAAAACGACCTCCAGACCCCCTTTTGTAATCACCCGGGTGTTCGCATTCTTGCCCGACCTTCCCCGCCCTAATATGGGCCCCATTAGACGCGGGTGAACTTGCATTCCTTTTTTAAAGGGAAAAAAAATGCGTTTATGCCCGGCAAATACGGTATTATATATATATATATAATTATATATAATTTTTTAAAAAAAAAAAAAAAAAAAAAAGGGGGGGGGAGAGAGAGAAGAGAGAGAGAGAGAGAGAGAGAGAGAGAGAGAGAAGGGGAGAGAGAGGAGAGAGAGAGAGAGGAGAAGAGAGAGAGAGAGGACCACCACCACGTATGTAAATTTGTTCTAATATAAATTAATGAACACGGGGCTTAAAGAAATTTTTTCCGTCATATGCGATTTTTTTAATTTTATTTATCATTAAAAGAGTATGCCATTTTTTCTTAGGGTCAGCTCACACCGTTCTGGGGCCTTATTGGTCCAAGCAAAATAGGGGCAAAGTATTTTAAAATGTAAGTAAATTCTTAATTTTATGCGAACAACCCTTATAGGTAAAACGAACATGAGGTTTTAGTTCAGTTGCCAAATTTTTCCCTTAATCCAGCCGTCTTTTTCCTCGTGTGCAGGTAAGAGGGGTCTCCGCGGGGCGGGGGGCGTACAGTCACCTGAGGATGATGGGGGCGTGGATTTTTCGGGCGAGTCCCACCGTATTCAGGGCCACACACCCCGTGAGGGCCCACCTGATCTTTTTTTTTTGTTTTGGGTGGGGGGGGGGGGGGGAGGAGTCTAGAATACAACTATGTAAAAATTATAAAACAAAGAGTATTAAAGGGAAATAAAGAGCAGGGGGGCGTGAAAAAATGTGGTGCGTGCTAAAACATTTCATAAAACGATGAAGTCGTATATTAAAAATGTTCTGTATTTGGGTTATCGGAGTAAAACCTAAGCTTTTCAGTAGGAGAACGATCATGTATGGACCCCCCCAAAACCATTTAAATTTATTGCCGAGGGGTTTTAAGAAAAATGTAAGAAGACAGTGAGTATAATTTATTATAATATGAACCCCCAACCCTATGGCATTTGGAAGATTGTAGGGAAAACGCGTAAACGTACCCATTTTCTGTACAGGAGTGAACCCAAAACAATAGAAAACCCAAAAGAAAGACCCAAATTCTCACCCTACTGCCCCCGAAAAGGTGTGGGGAGGTGGCTATCAAAATACATTTTCTAAATTTCTATCAAATGAAATGATCATTGTTTATTATTGTTTTTATAAGAGAGATGGACATGTCTCAACTTTGGCAATAAATCATGTTTCGAGGGATGGGTGACTTTAAAATTCAAATGCAAAGCTGCTACCAATCATTTATAATTTCTATGGGTAATGGAAACTTGGGAAGTATCCAAGGAGTGTGTTACAGTGTTCACTGCTCAGCAGGCAAAAAGGAACAAGGCCCAAAATAGATAAAACAGATCAAAACTGCCCGAGTTCCACACAATGCAGTGAAAAAAATAAAATTAAGAATCAAAAAATATATACAGTAATTGATGGGAGCAATACGTTTCGTCGATTTAGAAAAACATTATCACTTATGAGAATGAAATAAAAAATCAGGAGCATCAAATGTTATGCAAAGATACGAGTCAGACAAATATGCATTAGTGTCAACCTGAGTGCACATTATATCCCCCTCACATAATTTACATCGTCTCTGGAAAGAGCTGCAGTTTTCCTCAACAAATGGGCAAATTTCATGAAGGAGGTTTAGATGGAATGCGATATAATATCAAGACGGAGCTAGGGCAAGTGTGGTAGATGGAAGCGCAGTCTCCATAGGTGCTGCCGTAGTGTTCCGCCAACATGTAGTCGTCGTATTCCACGCTGTTGTTGGACTCTTGGAGGCTCTGCGGGAAAAAAAAAATCACTAAGTTAAAACGAAATAAAGTAGGAGGGTTTGCCAGCTGACGCTTTGTTGACAAAGATCGATGACTAACAATTTAAAAAAAGATTGCCTCATATCAACTTACATGTAAATCCTGTTTGATTATTACAAAATACAAGTAGATTGAAGCGTTTATCT
>JACEEZ010012876.1:0-5000 GCA_016584305.1 Chionoecetes opilio
CACCCCCACTCCCCCCACCGGCTACCCCGCTCCCTAACTAAACCCCCCCCACCCCCAAACCACCCCCCAAAACCAACACCCCCCAAACCCACCCACACACACACACACACACACACCCCAACACCACACACAAAACCAAAACCAACAACACAACAACCCACACACACACACAACACACACAACACACACACACACAACACACACCCCACACCCCACACCCCCACACACCACAACACAACACACAACACACACCACACACAAAGAATAGCAAGAGAAAATAAGAGAAGCGATAAAATACACAAACATATATACAGAGATCGATAGAGACAGGAGAGAAAAAAAATAAATGTCGGTATGTTTTTTACGCAAAACCCCCAAAAACATGCAAAACACCACAATAACACGCACGTACATAAAAACTCAACTTTACATTCACACCTTGCTATTGACTCACGTTCTAGGCTATCAGGACACGAAGTCAAAACATAGATGCGAAGAAAGGAATCACCGAATTATTGATGCAACAATATTGTGTGGAAATAATACAGTTGAAGATGACAGACAAGTAATATAAAACAATAGATAAAACCAAATCATACACAAAACCAATTATAATATATATTTATAATAATATTATATATATATATATTAAAAATTATATATATATATATATATATTATATATATAAATATATATTAATATATATATTTTAATATATATATATAAAAATTTTAAAATTATATAAACAAAGATATGATAAGATAAAGTACAATAGATAATTTCAATTGAATATGAAGGGAAAAAAGTATATAATAGCATGCCACTCTACGATTAAATTGATTATGATTAAAAAACTGCTAAATTACGATGAAAATAATAATGATAAAAAGCAACTAAATAGCTAAAATATTCTCTTAAACTTTAAAAAAAAAAAAAAAAAAAAAATTTGAGTGAAGCAGTGGAAAGCAAGAAGAACTTAACAATATAAACAATTTGATAGGAATATAAAACAAGGACTCGGTGGCAAAATATGATTACTTTAGAAGCCACTTAACAAATCGTCAGGTGGTTTATACAAGACGAGCGGAAACTGTTTACTATTACATGAGACAAAACAATATTTACCAAACGTTTTAGATATGCATTGCTGGGCTTCAAGAGGTGATGTATATTATATATTTTTTTCTGTCCAGACCTGTTATAACATGTGTGTAAAACAGCTTCGTTGCCACACCAACCTTTTCAAGATAATGTTAGATTGATGATATACAGTCTTTTAACAACAATTTTTCTATTTTTTTTACCTAAAAATTTTAATTTTTTGGCATTAACCCCCTTTTGCCAGATCTTCCTTGGGTATATTAAATTGTCTGTTGTTACCCTAAAATTACGAAAAAATAACAATATCCCAAAATTTAAATAGTGGACAAAGTTTCTAAAAAATTATCTTTAAAATATTTTCTTATGTCAAAAAATGTCTTAGGTAGTCAAATTACAATGGAAATTACGTTCTGGGCCTCAAGGGGTTAAGTGCTCATCTAAGGGTATTCTTCTTCTTCTTCTTCTTACCTACCTTCACTCGCCGATTGTGTGTATATAATGACCTTGACTAAGACATTAAGGATAAACTATATAACATCAGGAAAATAGGTCACACATACTTAGGTTAGGTTAGTCGTGGAAAAGGGTAGTGTAGGGCAGGTTAGGTTAGGTTAGGTTAGGTAGTTAGGTCGTGATAAAGGGATTATTGTCGTATTTTCTTATTTATGTTTTTGGTCTGTCGGGATATACAAGAAGAAATAACACGATGGGTGGAGAAATTTATGTAGTTCTGGATTTATTGTTTTGTTGAAGTGGGTATGTTAGACAAAAAAAAAGTCCTTACATTACCTTATTCTTAGGTACCTTATTATTTACCTACATTACCTTATATAGATATGAATTATTGCAATCTTACTTAACCTCCTTCCTCATATCTCTCTTACACTTGTAGCACATTTATACTATTCTGTGTCAGACGCTCACTCATAAGTCCTTCACATCTGCTGGGAGAATTGTCTCGAAATACCAAAATGTCAACACACACACACACACACACGCACACGCACACACGCACACGCACACGCACACGCACACGCACACGTATCTGATCTGTTTTGTATTACCTTCCATTTTAATCCGCTCTCGACTTCCTATCCCATGTATACCATTTCCAAGGATAGAAAGACAGACAGACAGACAGACAGACAGACAGACAGACAGACAGACAGGAGCAGCTTAGCACTGTCTACTTTTCCTGCCACCCACGCGCAGGGGAAGGCTCTGGGGCCGTCCTGTGAAGAGCTGTACCCGAGGCAGCTCATCAAATATTTCTGATTCTCTGGATCAGCTTATCTTCTCCCTCTCTGCTCACTCCTTCCTCTACTCCTTTAATGTTCTTTGTAATGTCCTATGTCTCTCTCTCACTTATTGCCTGATTCCTTTATTGCCTCCTTTGCGTCGTCCATTATTCACTTTCTTCTTAATCCATTATCACTATCATTATTATAACTTTTTCATCTATACATTTTTTTTATACTATTTTTTCATTATTACTGTTATTATTTTTATTATTAATATTATTTCGTCATTCAGAATGTACAATAATTTAGGTCTATTTCTGACACTGTAGTATGTAATAAGTTTGACTAATAAGTAACTTCTGTTTTCTTTCCTCCTTAGGTCTCACGAAAAAAAAAGTTTGTAGTAATATATTTTTGGTGTGAGATGCATGTTCATCATACTGAGTCTTATTACGGGTAAATTCTGCTAGTAATAGAAATAATGATAAGGATGAAAATAGTGATAGGATAATTGCAATGTTTATAGAAATGATGATCTTACTATAATTCGCCGAATGTCTGTCTGTCCGTCCGAATATTGAAATTATATTAAAATCATAAATTACATGTTTTTTTACTAAATATATATATAACTAGCCGCAAAGCCGCCCTCCGGGCGGCCTTTTTTGGCTAACTCCTGCGGAGGGCTATTGGTGGGCCCTCGGCCCACCACCTGTGTTTGGTGGGCCGAAGGCCCACCAAACACAGACTCTCCAGATAGCCCCTTCTAGCTTTCCTGAAATCATGGATGTAGAAATGTATGTATTAACGCCAACCCATTCACATCCCCCCCAACCCATTCACTCACCCATTACCCATCACCCCCCACCCATTCACTCACCCATTAGGGCTATTGGTGGGCCTTCGGCCCACCACCTGTGTTTGGTGGGCCGAAGGCCCACCAAACACAGACTCTCCAGATAGGCACCACACAGACTCTCCAGATAGCCCCTTCTAACTTTCCTGAAATCATGGATGTAGAAATGTATGTATTCCCCCCACCCATTCACTCACCCATTACCTATCACCCCCCACCCATTCACTCACCCATTACCCATCACCACACACCCATTCACTCACCCATTACCCATCACCCCCCATCTATTCCCTCACCCATCACCCCCAACCCATCACCCCCACCCATTCACTCACCCATCACCCCACACCCATTACCCATCACCCCACCCATTCACTCACCCATTACCCGTCACCCTACATCAAGGTTTCCTCAATTCTCGCAACCCACATTTTTTTTTCACAATTCTCGCTAATAGGCTGCTAATAAAAAAGAAAAAAAAAGTGATCGGATCATCTCATAAGTGGGCTTAAAACCTTCCCCTGGTCGAGCTGGTTCCAAAACTGTGACATATGATGGGATTCCGCCACGGGGGGCGGCACCTATCGCGGACAGACAGACAGACAGACAGACACACTTTCGCTTATATTATCATAATAGATGGCCGAATATTGTTTCCATCCCAGGGCCCATCCCAGGTTTCCATCCCTGCCCGTGGCACCAAACATGCGGTGTCATGTAGTCGGCCGGCGGGAAAGAACATTTTTTGAAGAAAAAAAAAAGTACAAAAAAAAGTACAAAAGAATGAGCCAGACATCAGAGGTCATATGCACTGTTTCTTCTGTTTCCCGCGGCACACGGGCTTCCGGCAACGTGGCACCGCATGTTTGGTGCCACGGGCAGGAATACCTGGGCCGTGTCCTCCATCCAGGACCGAAGCACCGTAGAGGTCCGCAGTGCCACTGCCTTGGACTTATTTTTTCGTGTCCTAGCCGGCAGTTGGCACTTGCCTGGCACAGCAGCTGCCTTCTTGCTCCCCTTATAAACAGGAGGCGGCGGGGCTGTGTCCTCGAGGCATTGACAAGACACCGTAGCATCTGGATGTACGGGCGTCTTGTCCGGCAATGCCGTCGGCTTGCCGTCCTCCACTGCTGAGGACCTCGCCTTCCGCTTTTTTTTTTTTTTGTTGCGGTAATACGCCGGCAGCTCGCCATCTTGTGGCACAACTGCCTCACCGCTCCCCTGAATGACAGGAGGCGGGGCGGTGTTCTCAATGGTCTCCTGATTAACAAAAGAAGCCACATCATCAGGGCTCCCCTGATCAACAGAATGAACCACATGATCAGGGCTCCCCTGATTGACATTGGAGGCCACATCACCAATATTTCCCTGAATAACAGGAAGTGCCTCATCATCGGTGCTCCCCTGATTGACAGGAGGAGTCTCGGCCGGCGGGGGGACAACATCCGGCAGCTGCAGAAGCAGTACCCCGCCGTGCGTGTGACGGTGCCACCTCCTCAGGACCCTGAGTGCAGCCAGGTGGCACTAAAGGGCCCCAAGAGCCAGGTGGCCGCAGCTGCACTGGACATAACCGCGCGCCTTCAGGGCATTGCGACGCAGCAGAGCGAGGCAGCGCGGCGCCGCCAGGAGGCAAACGTGAAGGTGGTGGAGGAAGTGCCGCCCAACATGCGGCGGCACGTGGTCGGGCGCGACGGCGAGCACCTCACCAGGCTGAGACAAGACTACCCTGGCGTGAGGGTGCGGGTGCCGCCCACCACCAACGCCAACCAACGCGGCGTCACACTCTATGGGCCCCAGGACGA
>JACEEZ010012876.1:12500-15000 GCA_016584305.1 Chionoecetes opilio
TATAAACGTGTTAGAAAATATTTAACTTATCAAACCACTATTATCATCATCTATATATTCATCATCACCATCAAAGACTACTCTATACTGGACTTGCTACTCATTTTGGGCTATTTCCAGTGGAGGCCAGTTTTGCGATTCCTGCCATTTTCGAACATCACTCCCTTTTCCCTTCCTATGGTTTATCAGTATATATGATATACCGTTATCTTCGTAAATGTTTGTTCTATAATATTATCAAATAAAAAACAGTAAAATGCAATAAAGAAATGCCATTATGAGAGAGTTAAGAAATATGCATGAACTTGCATAGATTCACTTGAACTCATCGCCATTTAATATTTTGCGAGAAAACATTTTAGATGCTAGCGATAGAAAGAAGTGGATTTTCATTAGCTTTCCATTGCTATATTTCGTTTTCTGATAAATGAATCATAACCATGCATAAATTAGCGTTAACTAAAAAAATAACATAATCTATCGGGATAATTACCCGATGGATGATGTTATTTATTTAGTTAACGCTAATTTATGCATGGTTCTAATTCATTTATCAGAAAATGAAATATAGCAATGGAAAGCTAATTAAATTCCGCTTCTATTGATATGTTGCATGTAAAAAGCCTTCACGCAAAATATCAAATTGCGATGAGTTTAAGTGAATATAAGTTCATGCATATTTCTTCAGAGTCTCATAATGGAATTTTTTTAGTGTATTTTACAGTTTTTTATTTGATAATATTATAGAACAAACATTCACGAAGATAACAGTGTATCATTTATACTGATATGCCATAGTCTACTGTATTCATGGAACACTTTTTTACTTGCCGATACGATTGATGATGTTATTTTTTTAGTTAACGCTAATTTAGGCATGGTGGTAATTCATTTATCAGAAAACGAAATATATCAATGGAAAGCTAATGAAAATCCGCTTCTTTCTATCGCTAGCATCTAAAATGTTTTCTCGCAAAATATTAAATGGCGAAGAGTTTAAGTATATATTGAGGTCATGCATATTTCTTCACTCTCTCATAATGGCATTTCTTTAGTGTATTTTACTGTTTTTTATTTGATAATATTATAGAACAAACAGTTACGAAGATAACGGTATATCATATATACTGATAAACCTTAGGAAGGGAAATAGGGGTGATGTTAAAAAATGGCAGGAATCGCAAAACTGGCCTCCACTGGTCATGGGCGGGTTGGCGCGGGGCACGAGTAGCAAGTCCAGTATAGAGTAGTTTTGTCACCATCATCAAGCCTTTCCCTGATAATCCTGTAGTGTAGTAGTGTAGTGTTATGATTTGTTATAGGATGATGGTGGTATTTGTTATATGATGAAATGGTCGTATTAGTAGTAGTAGTAGTAGTAGTAGTAGTAGTAGCAGATGCAGTAGTGGTGTAGACTCAGTGTTGTGTGCTGTATAGGATATGATGCTTCCCTACTATGCGTTTCAGAGGCCGTGTTACATCGTTTTTCGGGAATAACTATGTAACAAACTGTTGGATTAGTGTCATATTTTGGCGAAGATAGTTTCAGACCTTCCGCTAATATTTTCAATGTGGTTTATTAACAAAAAGTGTATAAGTAAGGCACCTCTCTCTTGACTGTAACGTTAACTTCCTGGCTGACAAACTGGCAACCGACACGAGGCACCGACACGAGGCATCCAAAGCATCCAAAACAGAAGTGCTCATCCTCAGATCTACCACAAACAACAGAAGAAAAAAACTAACCAAAAGGAGCTATTAAAGACATCCACTCTCAATATCTACAAAAAATACCCCGCTACATACGCATGCCTAGAGGTTGAAACAAAGCTTGAAGTATTAAAGGAGACCTGAAATTGGACATGGGTCAGTCTGGCGGTGATCATAGGAGGACCTGGTCATATTGCCCCCTTTTTTTAACCCCATGAGGCCCAGAACTTAGTTTTCATTGTAATATGACTACCATTAGACGATTTTTAGTGAATATAAGTAATATTTTATAGATATGACCTGTTTAATATCCTTATCCACTAGTTTATTTGGTATATTCACTTACTTTTTCGTAATTTTATGGCTGACAACAGACAATTTTATATGGAAAAGGAAAGATCTGGGCCTGAAGGGGTTAAGGGGAGCTAAATTACGTATGTAGAGGCTTGAGAGTTTAAGATGATTAAGGTGGGAGTTAGGGATGGGAGGGAAGCTGGTTAGGGTGGGGGCAACAGTAAGATTGTGATGTAGAAAGAAAAAAATGAACTCACTAAATGAACTAAATCTATCACTAATCTAATCACTAATGAACTAAATATGTTAAGGAACAGGAATTACCTCATGTAGGTCTCGCGGCCTCTTGTAGCTTCCTTATTTTCTTATGTTCTTATGAAGGAAACTCAGTAAAGTAAAACAGTAAAGTGAAAAAACAGTAACTAAATCAGTCAGTTAAGGGAACAGTAAGTAAGTAAGTAAGTAAGTTAGGGGTAAGTAAGTAAGTAAGTAAGGA
>JACEEZ010012876.1:20000-27500 GCA_016584305.1 Chionoecetes opilio
CTACCTACCTACCTACCTACCTACCTACCCACCTACCCACCTACCCACCTACCTACCTACCTACCCACCCACCTACCTACCTACCTACCTACCTACCTACCTACCCACCCACCTACCTACCTACCTACCTACCTACCTAGTTTTTTTTCCTCTTTGGTCCACAAAAAACATATAAAGTGTACGGCTGAGTCTGGACGCGACTGGAATTTTGGGACCTGAACGGGCGGGGCGAGCGATTGTGGCGCCTAAGTATTCATGCACAGACACCAGTACTCCAATTTTGCTCCATAGTCCCAGTGGAATTATTGGACAGGGAACAGCCAGAAATGTTTGCCTATACTATATTGAAATTCAGGTGTCACGGCAGGATTTTTTTTATGGTTTTCTGTAGCTATGTAAAAAGTAATTGAGTTATATGTACTTTGTGAGGTAATTGTTACTTTTTTCTCTTATTGTTCATCATATAAGATAGAGGATATGAATCAGGGTTGCAAATAAGAATGTAATATAAAAAGAAAAGAACTGTTTGTTGCCAGTCTCTGCATTGGAAAACTCAACAAAACTTTAAACCAAACTATAAATATATAACTAACTAAACTTTAATTAAACTTTGACTAGACTTTAAACCAAACTATAAAAATATAACTAACTAAACTTTGACTAAACTTTAAACCAAACTATAAATATATAACTTTAACTAAACTTTAACTAAACTTTGACTAAACTTTAAACCAAACTATAAATATATAACTTTAACTAAACTTTGACTAAATGGTTCATGTTAAAAAGTTCACAGCAAGACAAAGATGCAGTCAAACTTTCACCTTTCCGAACACACAAATCCGGGAACGAAAAGGTTGTCGTTTCGCTTGCTGCTCGCTGGCAGTCATTCATAAAGCGACAAGACAAGATCAGAGTTACCCAAATAGTCATCTCCCACCTACCGCTAACTACCTAGAGATGAACTACAAACTGAATCTCTATAGCAAGTCACCGTAGCAGCCAAAGTATGTTAGAATAACCTATTGTTAGGGGTTAGAGGGATAGAAAAAGAAAAGTGCAGCATCAGAGTTTAGAGGGATAGAAAAATAAAGTGCAGTTCCGGAATTTAGGGATAGAAACATTAAAGTTCTATTCCAGGGTTTAGAGAGATAGAAAAATAAAGTTCAGTTCCAGAATATAGAGAGATAGAAAAATAAAGTTCAGTTCCAGCATATAGAGAGATAGAAAAATAAAGTTCAGTTCCAGAATATAGAGAGATAGAAAAATAAAGTTCAGTTCCAGAATATAGAGAGATAGAAAAATAAAGTTCAGTTCCAGAATATAGAGAGATAGAAAAATAAAGTTCAGTTCCAGAATATAGAGAGATATATCTATAATAATATAAGCGAAAGTGTGTCTGTCTGTCTGTGTGTGTGTGTGTGTGTGTGTGGTATAGGTTCCGCCCCCCGTGGCGCAATCACCTCATATGGCACATTTTTGGAACCGGGTTGACCAGGGGAAGGTCATAAGCCCACTTATGAGATGATTCGATCACTTTTTTTTTTCTTTTTTTTAGCAGCCTATTAGCGATATTTGTGAAAAAAAAAGTGGGTTGCGAGAATTGAGGAAACCTTGATGTAGGGTGATGGGTAATGGTGAGTGAATGGGTGGGGTGATGGGTAATGGGTGTGGGGTGATGGGTGAGTGAATGGGTGGGGGGTGATGGGTTGGGGGTGATGGGTGATGGGTGAGGGAATAGGTGGGGGGTGATGGGTAATGGTAAATATAAGCGAAAGTGTGTCTGTCTGTCTGTCTGTCTGTGTGTGTGTGTGTGTGTGTGTGTGTGTGTGTGTGTGTCTGGTATAGGTTCCGCCCCCCGTGGCGCAATCACCTCATATGGCACATTTTTGGAACCGGGTTGACCAGGGTAAGGTTTTAAGCCCAATTATGAGATGATCCGATCACTTTTTTTCTCTTTTTTTAGCAGCCTATTAGCGATAATTGTGAAAAAAAAGTGGGTTGCGAGAATTGAGGAAACCTTGATGTAGGGTGATGGGTAATGGGTGAGTGAAGGGGTTTGGGGTGATGGGTAATGGTGTGGGGTGATGGGTGAGTGAATGGGTGGGGGTGATGGGTTGGGGTGATGGGTGATGGTGAGGGAATAGGTGGGGGTGATGGGTAATGGTTGAGTGAATGGGTGTGTGGTGATGGGTAATGGGTGAGTGAATGGGTGGGGGGTGATGGGTAATGGGTGAGTGAATGGGTGGGGGGTGATGGGTAATGGGTGAGTGAATGGGTGGGGGGAATACATACATTTCTACATCCATGATTTCAGGAAAGTTAGAAGGGGCTATCTGGAGAGTCCGTGTTTGGTGGGCCTTCGGCCCACCAAGCACAAGTGGTGGGCCGAAGGCCCACCACCAATAGCCCTCCGCAGGAGCTAGCCAAAAAGTCCGCCCGGAGGGCGGCTTTGCGGCTAGTAGAAAAATAAAGTTCAGTTCCAGAATATAGAGATGGAAAAATAAAGTTCAGTTCCAGAAAATAGAGATAGAAAAATAAAGTTCAGTTCCAGAATATAGAGAGATAGAAAAATAAAGTTCAGTTCCAGAATATAGAGATGGAAAAATAAAGTTCAGTTCCAGAAAATAGAGATAGAAAAATAAAGTTCAGTTCCAGAATATAGAGAGATATAAAAATAAAGTTCAGTTCCAGAATATAGAGAGATAGAAAAATAAAGTTCAGTTCCGGAATTTAGGGATAGAAAAATTTAAGTTCTATTCCAGGGTTTAGAGAGATAGAAAAATAAAGTTCAGTTCCAGAATATAGAGATAGAAAAATAAAGTTCAGTTCCAGAATATAGAGATGGAAAAATAAAGTTCAGTTCCAGAAAATAGAGATAGAAAAATAAAGTTCAGTTCCAGAATATAGAGAGATAGAAAAATAAAGTTCAGTTCCAGAATATAGAGAGATAGAAAAATAAAGTTCAATTCCAGAATATAGAGGGATAGAAAAATAAAGTTCAGTTCAAGAATATAGAGAGATAGAAAAATAAAGTTCAGTTCAAGAATATAGAGATGGAAAAATAAAGTTCAGTTCCAGAATATAGAGAGATAGAAAAATAAAGTTCAGTTCCAGAATATAGAGAGATAGAAAAATAAAGTTCAGTTCCGGAATTTAGGGATAGAAAAATTTAAGTTCTATTCCAGGGTTTAGAGAGATAGAAAAATAAAGTTCAGTTCCAGAATATAGAGAGATAGAAAAATAAAGTTCAGTTCCAGAATATAGAGAGATAGAAAAATAAAGGTGTACTTCCAGAGCTTAGAGGGATAGAAAAATAAAAGTGCAGTTTCAGAGTATAATCTCCGACTCGATTTTTGTCATATTCTTCAGGATCGCATGGCACCAGCAGCAGCGTCATGTTCTTGCGTTGTCGTGTCTTTGCGTTGTCGTGTCCTCGTTGTGGTGGCCTCGTCGTGAAGGGTCGGCGAGTGTGTGGGAGACGAACACGTGGATGACTTTGCCCTCCAGAAAAATGTATTGAAGCGGCGCCGATGTCCTGTGGGCCGTGATGGCTTGAAGTGTTCCGCTCCTCACACTCGCTCGGCTTTGTTTCTGTACATTTTCTATATTGAATGTTCTTCCTTTAATGCCACCTTTTCTTCCTTTAATGCCACCTTTCTTCCTTTAATGCCACCTTTTCTTCCTTTAATGCCACCTTTTCTTCCTTTAATGGCACTTTTCTTCCTTTAATGCCACTTTTTCTTCCTTTAATGCCACCTTTTCTTCCTTTAATGCCACCTTTTCTTCCTTTAATGCCAACTTTTCTTCCTTTAATGTCACCTTTTCTTCCTTTAATGCCACCTTTTCTTCCTTTAATGGCACTTTTCTTCCTTTAATGCCACCTTTTCTTCCTTTAATGCCACCTTTTCTTCCTTTAATGCCACTTTTTCTTCCTTTAATGCCACCTTTTCTTCCTTTAATGCCACCTTTTCTTCCTTTAATGCCACCTTTTCTTCCTTTAATATCACCTTTTCTTCCTTTAATGCCACATTTTCTTCCTTTAATGGCACTTTTCTTCCTTTAATGCCACCTTTTCTTCCTTTAATGCCACTTTTTCTTTCTTTAATGCCACTTTTCTTCCTTTAATGCCACCTTTTCTTCCTTTAATGCCACCTTTTCTTCCTTTAATGGCACTTTTCTTCCTTTAATGCCACATTTTCTTCCTTTAATGCCACCTTTTCTTCCTTTAATGCCACTTTTTCTTCCTTTAATGCCACCTTTTCTTCCTTTAATGCCACCTTTTCTTCCTTTAATGCCCCCTTTTCTTCCTTTAATGCCACCTTTTCTTCCTTTAATGCCACTTTTTCTTCCTTTAATGCCACCTTTTCTTCCTTTAATGCCACCTTTTCTTCCCTTAATGCCACCTTTTCTTCCTTTAATGCCACCTTTTCTTCCTTTAATGCCACCTTTTCTTCTTTTAATGCCATCTTTTCTTCCTTTAATGCCACCTTTTCTTCCTTTAATGCCACCTTTTCTTCCTTTAATGCCACCTTTTCTTCCTTTAATGCCACCTTTTCTTCCCTTAATGCCACCTTTTCTTCCTTTAATGCCACCTTTTCTTCCTTTAATGCCACCTTTTCTTCCTTTAATGCCACCTTTTCTTCCTTTAATGCCACCTTTTCTTCCTTTAATGGCACCTTTCTTCCTTTAATGCCACCTTTTCTTCCTTTAATGCCACCTTTTCTTCCTTTAATGCCACCTTTTCTTCCCTTAATGCCACCTTTTCTTCCTTTAATGCCACCTTTTCTTCCTTTAATGCCACCTTTTCTTCCTTTAATGCCACCTTTTCTTCCTTTAATGCCACCTTTTCTTCCTTTAATGCCACCTTTTCTTCCTTTAATGCCACCTTATCTTCCTTTAATGGCACCTTTCTTCCTTTAATGCCACTTTTTCTTCCTTTAATGCCACCTTTTCTTCCTTTAATGGCACCTTTTCTTCCTTTAATGCCACCTTTTCTTCCTTTAATGCCACCTTTTCTTCCTTTAATGCCACTTTTTCTTCCTTTAATGCCACTTTTTTTCTCCTTTAATGCCACCTTTTCTTCCTTAAAGCCACCTTTTCTTCCTTTAATGCCACCTTTTCTTCCTTTAATGGCACCTTTTCTTCCTTTAATGCCACTTTTTCTTCCTTTAATGCCACCTTTTCTTCCTTTAATGCCACCTTTTCTTCCTTTAATGCCACCTTTTCTTCCTTTAATGCCACCTTTTCTTCCTTTAATGCCACCTTTTCTTCCTTTAATGGCACCTTTCTTCCTTTAATGCCACTTTTTCTTCCTTTAATGCCACCTTTTCTTCCTTTAATGGCACCTTTTCTTCCTTTAATGCCACCTTTTCTTCCTTTAATGCCACCTTTTCTTCCTTTAATGCCACTTTTTCTTCCTTTAATGCCACCTTTTCTTCCTTTAATGCCACCTTTTCTTCCTTAAAGCCACCTTTTCTTTCCTTTTAATGCCACCTTTTCTTCCTTTAATGGCACCTTTTCTTCCTGTAAAGCACTTTTTCTTCCTTTAATGCCACCTTTTTCTTCCTTTAATGCCACCTTTTCTTCATTTAATGCCACCTTTTTCTTTCCTTTAATGCCACCTTTTTTTCCTTTAATGGCACCTTTCTTCCTTAATGCCACTTTTTCTTCCTTTAATTGCCACCTTTTCTTCCTTTTATGCCACCTTTTCTTCCTTTAATGCCACTTTTTTTTTCCTTTAATGCCACCTTTTCTTCATTTAATGCCACCTTTTCTTCCTTTAATGGCACCTTTCTTCCTTTAATGCCACCTTTTCTTCCTTTAATGGCACTTTTCTTTTCCTTTAATGCCACCTTTTCTTCCTTTAATGCAACCTTTTCTTCCTTTAATGCCACTTTTCTTCCTTTAATGCCACCTTTTCTTCCTTTAATGCCACCTTTTCTTCCTTTAATGCCAACTTTTCTTCCTTTAATGTCACCTTTTCTTCCTTTAATGCCACCTTTTCTTCCTTTAATGGCACTTTTCTTCCTTTAATACCACCTTTTCTTCCTTTAATGCCACCTTTTCTTCCTTTAATGCCACTTTTTCTTCCTTTAATGCCCCCTTTTCTTCCTTTAATGCCACCTTTTCTTCCTTTAATGCCACCTTTTCTTCCTTTAATGCACCTTTCTTCCTTTAATGCCACCTTTTCTTTTGCCCTCCTTTAATGCACTTTTCTTCCTTTAATGCCACTTTTTCTTCCTTTAATGCCACCTTTTCTTCCTTTAATGCCACCTTTTCTTCCTTTAATGCCACTTTTTCTTCCTTTAATAGCACCTTTCTTCCTTTAATGCCACCTTTTCTTCCTTTAATGGCACTTTTTCTTCCTTTAATGCCACCCTTTTTCTTCCTTTAATGCCACCTTTTCTTCCTTTAATGCACCTTTTCTTCCTTTAATGCCACTTTTCTTCCTTTAATGCCACCTTTTCTTCCTTTAATGCCACCTTTTCTTCCTTTAATGGCACTTTTCTTCCTTTAATGCCACCTTTTTTCCTTTAATGCCATTTTTCTCCTTTAATGCACTTTTTCTTCCTTTAATGCCACCTTTTCTTCCTTTAATGCCACCTTTTCTTCCTTTAATGCCACCTTTTCTTCCTTTAATGTCAACTTTTCTTCCTTTAATGCCACCTTTTCTTCCTTTAATGGCACTTTTCTTCCTTTAATGCCACCTTTTCTTCCTTTAATGCCACCTTTTCTTCCTTTAATGGCACTTTTCTTCCTTTAATGCCAAACCTTTTCTTCCTTTAATGCCACCTTTTCTTCCTTTAATGGCACTTTTTCTTCCTTAATGCCACCTTTTCTTCCTTTAATGCCACCTTTTCCTCCTTTAAATGGCACTTTTTCTTCCTTTAATGCCACCTTTTCTTCCTTTAATGCCACCTTTTCTTCCTTTAATGCCACCTTTTCTTCCTTTAATGCCACCTTTTTCTTCCTTTAATGCCACTTTTTTTCTTCCTTTAATGCCACCTTTTCTTCCTTTAATGCCACCTTTTCTTCCTTTTAAAGCCAACTTTTTTGTTCCTTTAATGCCACCTTTTCTTCCTTTAATGCCACCTTTTCTTCCTTTAATGCCAACTTTTCTTCCTTTAATGCCACCTTTTCTTCCTTTAATGCCACCTTTTCTTCCTTTAATGCCACTTTTTCTTCCTTTAATGCCACCTTTTCTTCCTTTAATGCCACCTTTTCTTCCTTTAATGCCACCTTTTCTTCCTTTAATGCCACCTTTTCTTCCCTTTAATGGCACTTTTCTTCCTTTAATGCCACCTTTTCTTCCTTTAATGCCACCTTTTCTTCCTTTAATGCACTTTTTCTTCCTTTAATAGCCACCTTTTCTTCCTTTAATGCCACCTTTTCTTCCTTAATGCCACTTTTATTCCTTTAATGCACCTTTTCTTCCTTTATCATGCCTTTATCACTTTTCTTCCTTTAATGCACTTTTTCTTCCTTTAATAGCACCTT
>JACEEZ010012876.1:37500-45000 GCA_016584305.1 Chionoecetes opilio
TCTCCGTAAACACTTATTTTCATGCTCGTTATAGCGGCAGAAGCGACGGCGGTGTGGCGACGGCCTTGTTATTGCTGTAAGTTTGCTAGAAAAGTTTTTGCTACTTTATTTTATTTTTTATTGACATTTCTAATTTCCTGTGTTGGGGATAGGATTTTTTTTATCTCTCGCTCTCGTATGTGTGTGTGTGTGTGTGTGTGTGTGTGTGTGTGTGTGTGTGTGTGTGTGTGTGTGTGTGTGTGTGTGTGTGTGTGTGACCTCTTCTACTCCTTCTCCTCCACCTCCTGCTCCTTCTCCTCCTATTCTTCTTTCATATCTCTTCATAATGACAATTCTTATCTCACTTACACGAATTCTCTGTCTATTCTCTTTAACCTTAACCATGTAGCCTTCTAGCCTGCCTCTTTCACCTTTCTCTCCCCTTCTCTTCCTCCTTCTCTCCCTCTCTCCAACCTTCCCTTCCTCCTACCTACTGTAGGTCCTTTCCGCTTCCTTGCCCTGCTCCCTGCTTCCTCTGCCTGCTTTCCTCCTCTCCTTTCCTCTCTTCCCTTCCCTATCTAAATTAGCATCGCTTTCTTGCTGTATCTGTCTGTCTGTCTGTCTGTCTGTCTGTCTGTCTGTCTGTCTGTCTGTCTGTCTGTCTGTCTGCCTCTCCACATCTGCTGCATAATTTTTTTTTCTCTCGCTTTTTCATTTTATATTTATTTATTCTACTGAGCTACAAAACATTTTAAAGAGTATGTTACCATTTACATTACATAAAAACTGTGACATTTTACAGGCTAAAGGAGACATAGTTTGTATTCCCTATCTAAAAGCCTAACTCTTGATAATTGTGATCTCCTTGCCTTCACCTCAGCAACTACGCGTTCACAAGTTCCTTGAACTCTTGAACAGTTGTACCGTCAAGGCGTGGCTGCGAGGCAAGGAGAGCATTCCACCAGCCGACGTAGACGCAGACGAACTGACGCTGATGGTGCCAAGTCCAGACCAGCGGGGCTGTAATAGCTATGCGAGGACTAGGGTGACGGCCCTTGTAGTAACCTAGGCCCGCCGTAGGGGCTGTCGAAGTGTTTGCAGGTAAAACAGCCGCTGGCGGTGCGTGCCCCTTGACTATCACTGTGAGGCCCGCTACATCCCGGCGGTGCTGGAGACTGTGGCGTCGTGGTTCCTGCCCGGCACCGCTGTCCCTGATGAGCCTCACCGCGCGACCCTGTACCTTGTCAAGGAGAGCCAGGTGCTTGTTGGCCGCGCCGCCCCACCCAAGGCACGCGTACTCCAGGGAGGAGCGAACCTGCGCCTTGTAGAGGATCTCCAACCCCTGACTGACAAGGAGCCATGACATCCTCCTCAGGGATGCCAGCTTTCCCGAAGCCTCTCTGGCGAGCCGCTCGGTGCGGGCTGTGAAGGTCAGCCTGCAGTCGTAGGTGACCCCCAGCACCTCCACCTCGTCCTGGGGCACCAGCGTCTTCCCATCGCAGATAAGGCGCAGGGCTACACTCCACCTGGGGATGTTGAACAGCTGTGTTCTGTGAGGGGCGAATTTGACTTGCCCCTTGTTGCCCCAGGCCACGATGTGGCTCAGCCTAGTGAACGTAGTGAGTGTATAGCTTCCTCTCTCTCTCTCTCTCTCTCTCTCTCTCTCTCTCTCTCTCTCTCTCCTCTCTCTCTCTCTCTCTCTCTCTCTCTCTCTCTCTCTCTCTTCTCTCTCTCCTCTCTCTCCTCTCCTCTCTCTCTTCTCTTCTCTCTTCTTCTCTTCTCTTCTCTTCTCTTCTCTCTCTCTCTCTCTTCTCCTTTTCTTCCCCTCACTTCTCTCTTTCTTCTCTCTCTCCCCTTCTCTTCTCTCTCCTCTCTCCTAATTTATCCCATCTTCATTCTCCCCTCTCCTCTTACCCTCTCCCTCTTCCCTCTCTCTCCCTCCCTCCTTCCCGGCGTCTTTTTCCCCTCCCTAACTTCCCCTCAGAACTCATTACATTATGTTAATACAGCCACAAAATACCATCATCGAAGCCACACACACACACACACACACACACACACACACACACACACACACACACACACACACACACACACACACACACACACACACACACACACACCACACACACACACACACTGATTAAAGAAAAGTCAGATTTAAGAAAGTGTAAGAAAGTTAGCTGCGACGCCGGTATAGAAAAATAAGTTACCGCGGACTAGGAATAAAAAACTAAAATTATGAGGGAGGTCATTGAAGTTTGTGACACATTTATTTTTATTTTGTGTTATTAACTTATTGGTTGTACTAGTTATGGGTAAAAAATATTGATGCTTGCGATTGAAGTTAGATTGTGACTTATAGTAGTGGTTGACTTTTTTATATTTGTTTATTATTATTATTGTTATTGTTATTATTATTATTTATTATTATTATAGAACATCATTATTATTATTACTATTATTATGTTTCCTTCATCATCATCATCATCTTCTTCCTCATCATCTTTTCTTCTTCATCTCTTCTTCTTCACCTTTTTCATCTTTATATTTTCTTGTTCTCCAACTTCTTTTTCATCTTCAACATCATCATCTTCTTTTCTTCTTCTTCTTCTTCATTTTCTTCTTCCCTTCTTCCTCTTCTTCTTTTTCTTCCTCTTTTTCTCCTTTTTCTTCTTCCTCCCTCATAACAGTAACCGTATTCTCTCTCGCATCTCTTCCCTGACAACACCAGGACTGCAAAGTATCACATAACTTCATCCCAACTTCACCTTACCACACCTTTTTCCCCTTACATCCTTTCTCCATGTATCTATATCTTCCCCTCATCTCTTCACACCTTTCACATCCCCTCTTCGTCTCTCCCCTCACTATTCATCTTTTCTTAGTCTCCTATCTTCCCTTTTCGTCTATCTCATGTTGCCTCTCTTCACATCCCCTTCTCCCCTCGTTACCACCTGCAGTAACTTTCCCACATTTCCCTCGCTTCCCCAAAGTCTCCCCTCACCCTCCCCTTAGTCTCCTATCTTCTCTCCTTTTCGTGTATCTCATTTTGCATCTTTACCTCCCCTCTACTCCCCTCATTACCACCTGCAGTCACTTCCCTACATTTCCCTCGCTTCCCCAAAGTCTCCCCTCACCACCCCTTGCCACATGTGTCCTCCAAGTCTCCCCTCATTCTCCCCTCCCCTACGTCTCCCCTCACCCTCCCCTTGCCACCCTTTGTCCTCCAAGTCTCCCCTCATTATCCCCTTGCCACATGTTTCCCCTCACCCTCCCCTCATCTTCCCCTGCCACCTGTCGCTTCACCCCTATAAAGATGCAGCCTCAGGTACCGAACACCACACCTGGGCTCACTAATCTCTGTTACGTACACAGCACGACCCATGAGAGTGATGGACAGGCCCCTAGGGTTCAACAGGTAGGCTGACTAACCTCTTTCCCCTCTCCTTCATTCCCTCTTCATTCCTCTCCTCTCTCCTTCCATCCCTCCGCTCTACTGACCTCTCTTTTTCGTCTTCTTCATTCCTCTCCTCTCTCCTTCCATCCCTCCGCTCTACTGACCTCTCTTTTTCGTCTTCTTCATTCCTCTCTTCCTCTCCTCTCTCCTTCCATCCCTCCGCTCTACTGACCTCTCTTTTTCGTCTTCTTCATTCCCCTCCTCCTCTCCTCTCTCCTTCCATCCCTCCGCTCTACTGACCTCTCTTTTCGTCTTCTTCATTTCCCCCTTCCTTTCTCTCCTTTCCATCCCTACGCTCTACTGACCTCTCTTTTTCCTCTTCTTCCCTCTCCTCTCCTCTCTCCTTCCATCCCTACGCTCTACTGACCTCTCTTTTCTCCCTCTTTCTTCCTCTCTTCTTCTCTCTCCTTCCATCCCTCCCTTACTGACTCTCTTTTTTCTCTTCTTCATTCCCTCCTCCTCTCCTCTCTCTTCCATCCCCGCTCATGGACCTCTCTTTAATCTTTACTCTTCATTACTCTTCCTTTTTTCGATCTTCTATCTTTCTTCATCCCTTCCTTCTTCTTCCTGTCCTTCTCCTTCTCTCATCCTCTTTCCTCTCCTCTCCTCCCTCTCTTCTCTCCCCATCCCCCTACGCTCTACTGACCTCTCTTTCCCCCCTTTCCTCTTTCTTCTCTCTCTTCATCCCTTACTTTTTTTTGCCTTTTCTTATGACGAGTTTTTTTATAAATTTTACAGTCAGGAGCATCAGCTGAACTTATCTTTAAAATCTTTATCTTTTTTGTATCTTTGACTTTTTTGGCTGATGTAAAACCTACTTTTTCATGTTCTTCTCTCATTTCCTGTCTTATTTTCCTCTACATCCATCTCTTTATTACCTCATACCTAATCATCTTCCCTCTCTTTCCTCTCCTCCTCTCCTCTACTTCCCTCTTTCACCCCCCTTTCCTCTTTCTTCTACCATCTTCTTTCCTTATCCTTCCCTTTCCTGACCCTTTTTCATTAAGTAATTATGCTATCTACGACGTGGACATAACAAGGATAAACACTGGTTGATGTTATGGTGCCTTATAATCATGTTTTTGTGCAGCTTATTATACTTTGATGAAGCTAATGTAAGAAGCAACACTTTTTGGGGGGGGTTCTAAGAAGTGACAACATTTACAAACGTGTTATTTTAGTGCTACATCCCATCATCAAAAACACATGCAATATAATGTAATAATAATAACCTAATACAACCTTTTTTACAACCGTTCCCCTTTTCCTCTCTCCTAATAATACCCTAATAACTCTAATTAGACCATCGGGTATTTATTTAGTCTTGGCTTGGATGATTCAGATTCTCTCGTTAGCGTTGCCTTGTTTTGAACGTTGATGTTGCTACGAGCCAAGTCCTGGATCGTGGTGACCTTCGAACCGTGATATAATGAGACGTTACTCACTGCATCGCTCTGTACCATCCCGTGAGAACCTGGAAACTGTAGTAAAATGGGACGTCGTAGTAAAAGAGTTCAGTAAATGCCTGAAGTGTGCTCCAAATTGGGATTTATCAAGAAAAGTGTTCCAGTAAATGTCTCAAGTCTGGCATGTCAAGAAAAGTGTTCCAGTAAATGTCTTAAATCTGGAATATCTAAGAAAAAAGCTCCAATAAATGTCTCAAGTCTGGAATGTATCAAGAAAAAGGTTCCAGTAAATGTCTCATGTCTGGAATGTCTCTAGTAAATGCTTGAAGTGTACAACAAACTGTACAGCAAACTTCCATGTCTGGAAGAAATCAAAACAATTCCAGTCTTAAGAGTGCAACAAATATGAATGTCTCAGGAAAAAAGAGCCTAATAGTAAATAGTAAAAAGTAAAAGACAGAATAAATGCTTCAAATATCTCATCTTCATATATATTTTTTTCTTTAGGGATAATTGAGTACGATTTTACTATTGAGTCAAAAAACAAAATTACACCATTTACGTAAGACTCCGGAAGGCTCGTTTTCTTTCATCTTCAGAGTGGTGTAGTACTAAATTGATACAACAGAAGTACTCGTTATCCTAAGTGGCTATATTGCCCCCAGCCAGGTGCGTGACGTGCTAGGTGGAGGAGGTATTATCGCTAAGATGCCTCCAGGGGTTACGTAGTCGAGATACTACGGAACACAGGTAGGACACGCGTCACACAACTCTTTAGCTTTTACACAGGAGGTACTTTTTTGTATTTGTTTTGTCGACTCAATGGTAGAAACACTTAATTGGCCCTAAAGAAAACAAATACATATCAAGCTATATATTTGAGGCATTTACTAATTTTTCTTTCCCATTCATCTTTGCATTTTCAGTTTTTTCCCGAAGACATTCAGATTTGTTGCAGACTTGAGGTTGGAATTATATTTTTTAGGTTTTTTTTCTCCTATGTCCATTTCCCCATCGTTTCATCACGTATTATCCACTGTCTCTACACCCGTTGTTTCTCTTATCATTTATTGTTCATTCATTAGTATGCCTATCATTCAACACAGGTATGAAACGTGTAACACAACTCTGCTTATCATTTACCATCTTTACTTATCTATTTATCTTGTTGAGTTTTTCTTCTCCCATGTCACTTGTCCATCCCATTTCGTCATGCGTTATCCTCTGTCCCACACCTGTTGTCTCTCTCATCATTCATTCATCTCTTCCCCTTTATCCGTGCTACCTCTTGCTCTCTCTCTGTTGCTGCTCTCCCTTCATCCCTTTAAAGCCAAGGTCAGGGTTAGATCTAGGTTGAAAGGTCAATCCCCTCCACTCCCTCCACCTCTCACTCCCTCGCTCTCACCGGCAGGCACACGTCCTCCCCCGCACTCTCTCTTTCTCTCCCCCGCACTCTCTCTTTCTCTCCCACGCACTCACTACATACTCATCCCGCGTACTACAAAGCTTCCCTCTTACCTTCCCGCGCACCTGTCTCTCTGCATCACGCACTTCCTCTCTCTCTCTCTCTCTCTCTCTCTCTCTCTCTCTCTCTCTCTCTCTCTCTCTCTCTCTCTCTCTCTCTCTCTCTCTCTCCCCTACGTAGCCTCAAGCTCCTGTTGCGACCCATATAACTATAACTACCTGGTTTTTGTGATGGACAACTGGTGGATTTACGGGGATTACAGATTTACAGGATTTCGAACTCGGCCAGAACAGGTTTGCTCATTATCTTGGTGTCAGGATTTACGGGCTGGAAATAGCGTATAATGTGTTGGTAATTAAGGATTACCTACGTAAATGTGAGTGAACTTCTACAACCTTCTATCTGTGTGGGGATGTACCTGGTCTTCCTACTTAAATGATGTCTTGGTTGCTCAAAAAAGAGTTATAAGAACTATGTGTTTCAAAGGTAAATATGATCACACAGCAGAACTATTTGCAAATTTCTATCTTCTAACTTTTCGGTCATTAATTAAATATTTTATGTTATTATCAATATTTAAATCACTGCACATACAGCTTCCTAATTGTCCAATTTTCTTACGCACTCAACATACATACAGCACAAGGTCATACCTTATCAACCTGGTTTGCCCTCAAGCACGCACCACTCTATTCCCTAACAGCATACTGTGTGCCGGACCCAGACTGTGGAACTCGCTGCCAGACACACTCAAATGTATAACAAATCTATATTCTTTTATAAAACCACTAAAGAACCTCCTGTTTTCTTTACAATGATAATAGTACGTGTTATGTATGTATGTATGTATCTATGTTTGTATGTATCTACATACATGTGCATGTATGAAGGTATGTAGGTTATACGTGTGGGAGTATCTATGTGATGTGTGCGTTTATGTACGTATATGTATGCATGTTTGTGTTCGCTTACATGTATGTGGATTTATTTATGTGTACTTTATGTGTGTGTGTGTGTGTGTGTGTGTGTGTGTGTGTGTGTGTGTGTGTGTGTTTGTGTGTGTGTTTGTGTGTGTGTGTGTGTGTGTGTGTGTGTGTGTGTGTGTGTGTGTGTGTGTGTGTGTGTGTGTGTGTGTGTGGAATTTATGTATTTACTAATAGTGTATTACTAAGTGTTAGGTGTTACATCTT
>JACEEZ010012876.1:47500-50000 GCA_016584305.1 Chionoecetes opilio
TCTTTCACTTTCGCTTCTACGTCTTCACCCACCTGTCGTGTCCTTCACTTCCGATTTACTTTAATTCTTAACCGATTCCTTGCTTTATGTTCCCTTCTGTCCGTAAAATCTTTTCCTGCTTTTACTCTGCCTTTCTCCCCTCTTTTCCTCTCTTCTCTTCTTCTCTTCTCTTCTATGTACCTCTCTATTGTTTTGTCCCGCTTTTTTTTGTATCGTCAGTCTAAGCCACTTACACTTTGCGATTTTCGATTGCATAACTTTTTTTACCTTTTCGTACCTACCGCGTGCTACTTCTGTTTTTCAGCTTTCCTTTCTATCCTTTTATGTAAGCCTCTCTCACCTTACCTTTCCGCTCCTCTACTAACTCTCTCCTATGCATTCTAGCTTTTATTTCACCTTGCATTTTTATCTTTAGAGAACATAAATCTTGAGGGGTAGGAAGAGAAGTCACATTGGCCTGTACTGCACATAAGGTCTTTTTATGTCATAGTTTCTTCTTCTCTACCTCATTTCTGGTCCTTAGGGTGCAGAGGTTAGTGTCAGTTTCAGGAGAGAATATCGTGTCTCAGTGGGTCTAACTTCGATTCCCATCATCTTAATTGAAGGCAATCTGACATTTATCTTACGTAAGCTCAATTTTTATGAGATGGTGAGTGTACAAGCTGCCAATACCTGCAAGAAGATGGTGTGGGTTTGAACGATAAATACATATGCAGTCTATATTAGGTCTTTTAGCAATAGATGCATAAAAAAAACATTATTACATCTGTGAAATATACATAGAATAAAAAGAAAATACTAAGTACAAGCGCAGTAAAAGATTGATAGAAATACGTCAAGACAGACAAGAAGTAATACCAAGGTCAGTAGAACACCTTTTCAGTGTATTATGTGTTGTTCTGACCTTGGTGAATACTATTAAGACTGAAAAGTGACTTAAAAAAGTACAACTAGTGAAGGATACTGTAGAAAATCTTAGAAAACTTAAATGAACACCGAGCTTTGCGTTATCATGACTAATTTAGCGCCTTGTTATTCATTATATCTAATTCATTATCTTATTCATTATCTTTTTCATTCTTCGTAGTCTCTAATTCGAGTTCATTATTTAATTTTTTCCACCCATTATTTGAATACCGTCACTATAGATATTCTCGTGTAACCTCAACCGAGATAATACAGGGAGGGAATAAGTTAATTTTCATTGTATAAGGTTGCCAACTTTACCCTAACTAGATCGTTCGTGCCCCCCTTCGATCCTCCCTCTCGTCTGAGCTTCCACCCTACAACATCACCATCACCCCAACACCACCCTATCAACACCACCGTCACCCCAACACCACCATCACCCCAACACCATCACCCCAACATCATTCAACCAACACTACCATCACCCCAACACCACCCTACCAACACCACCGTCACCCCAACACCACCCTACCAACACCACCGTCACCCCAACACCACCCTACCAACACCACCGTCACCCCAACACCACCCTACCAACACCACCGTCACCCCAACACCACCCTACCAACACCACCGTCACCCCAACACCACCCTACCAACACCACCGTCACCCCAACACCACCCTACCAACACCACCATCACCCCAACACCACCCTACCAACACCACCGTCACCCCAACACCACCCTACCAACACCACCGTCACCCCAACACCACCCTACCAACACCACTGTCACCCCAACACCACCCTACCAACACCACGTCACCCAACACCACCTTACCAACACCACTGTCACCCCAACACCACCCTACCAACACCACCGTCACCCCAACACCACCCTACCAACACCACCGTCACCCCAACACCACCCTACCAACACCACCGTCACCCCAACACCACCCTACCAACACCACCGTCACCCCAACACCACCCTAACCAAACACCACTGTCCACCCACAAACACCACCCTACCAACACCACCGTCACCCCAACACCACCTTACCACACACCAACCGTCACCCCAACACCACCCTACCAACACCACCGTCACCCCAACACCACCCTAGCAACACCACCGTCACCCCAACACCACCCTACCAACACCACCGTCACCCCAACCCACTTACCAACACCACTGTCACCCCAACACCACCCTACCAACACCACCGTCACCCCAACACCACCTTACCAACACCACCGTCACCCCAACACCACCCTACCAACACCACTGTCACCCCAACACCACCCTACCAACACCACCATCACCCCAACACCACCCTACCAACACCACCGTCACCCCAACACCATCACCCCAACACCACCATCACCCAACACCACCCTACCAACACCACACCATCACCCCAACACCAACCTACCAACACCACACCATCACCCCAACACCAACCTACCAACACCACACCATCACCCCAACACCACCCTAGCAACACCACCGTCACCCCAACACCACCATCACCCAACACCACCCTACCAACACCACACAATCACCCCAACACCAACCTACCAACACCACC
>JACEEZ010012877.1:0-5000 GCA_016584305.1 Chionoecetes opilio
TTAGAAATGGAATTTATTATATTTTGTTAACAGAATAAAATTTCTTCAATTCCAATTTGTTAATATGGTATGAGCATGCATAACTCTTTTAAATTTTATGTGTCATTAAATTTAAAAGCTCAATTTCCCACTTTCTTCTCTTTTTGGGCCTCAAATACCCGAACTGGTAATTTTCAAATACCCCCGACCCCCCTGGTGGGCCCTCGCTGCGTCGCCATCACCCCCGGGCTAAAGCCCCCAATTTTCTTTTTTCCTGGTGACCCTGTATCATGACGACGAGTTTTAGTGAATGTTAAGGTTCATCATATTTCTCAGTTTCAAATGCCTTTATGTTAATGGTTTACTATGTTTTAGTGATAATCTTATAGAACAACTTTTCCCGAGATAAATCTTTCCTTATACATGTATTACATATCAATGGCTACGAGGGTGGGGGGGGGGGCATGCGGCCATGCCCCCCCTTTTCAAAATAAATAATCAGAATATATATTTATTATATATATATATACATATATATATAGGGAGGTCCCGTTTACGAGCATTCGGTATACGAGAATCCGATGATACGAGATGTGAAAATTTAGGGTCTATTTTCATATACGAGATCAAAAATCCAATGCTACGACATTCAAAACTGGGTGAGTAAAATTATCAAGCTAAAAATACTCGCCCTACCACTCGCAGTCTGGAAAAAGGGGAAATTTTGGTGACCTCAGTCAGGAAACCCCCTAGCAACCGTGACCTGAAGGTAATTAAGCATATGGCGCGGCCTGACATTTAGGGGTAATTAGCCAGGTGTGCGGCTCCAACCTGGGACCGCAGTCAAGTCCCCCCTAGCAAGGCGTAACCTGAAGGTAATTAAGCATATGGCGCGGCCTGATCCTTAGGGGTAATTAGACAGGTGTGTTTCCCCCAATCTTGGGACCTCTACACTACCTTCTTTTGTATCCCCGGGGTCCCTACAGTAAAACGTCTTTTTGCTTATTATGCATGTTTTATGTTTAATTAATGTGCAGTTATGTTATTTTGTGTACTTTTTTCTCTTCAGAATGCTTTTTCTACAGAATAGGTAGTTACAGTGGGGGTAATATAGACGCTGTTTTTGTTTGTTGTGTTTGCTGTAGTTTATTTTAGCTTAAAAAACACGTCCTTATTTAAAAAAAAAAAAAAAAAAAATTTTAATTGGTCCTGGACCAAACCTAAATTTCCCATTATTATGGTTCGTTATACGAGATTTCCTTTACGAGTATCCAGGGGAACTAACTGTCGTATCCTACGGACTCTGTATAATATAATATATTATATTATATATAAATACTAATATTTTAAAATATATATATAAAATTATATAATATATATATATATATATTTATATATTTATATATTATATATATATATATATTAATATTTATATTTTATTATATATATATATTTTATTTTATATTATAATATATATATTATATACTATATTATATATATTTTTATTATAATATATTTTTGGCCCCCCCTTTTCAATGTTCTGGGTACGCCACTGAACATGATATACTGCGGGGTAATGCCTTGAGAACTTCCCCGGGTCTTGGGTGAACGAAGAGGCCTTGGCACCAAGATGGCGCCCAGTAGCGTTTAACATAGTGCCTATGAATGGCGTTACCCTCTTTATAGAGATACCCTATGTTAATGCTACTGGGCGCCATCTTGGCGCCAGGGCCTCTTCGTTCACCCAAGGCCCGGGGAAGTTCGCAAGGCATTACCCCGCAGTATATCATGTTATACATGTATAAAGGATAGACTGTTCTCTTCGGAAATGTTTGTTCTATAAGATTATCACATAAAACATAGTAAAACACATTAAATAAAGGTCATTATGAGACTCTGAAGAAATATGATGAACTTAACATTCACTTAAAACTCGTCGTTATGTATAACTTTGTGGGACAGCTTATAAGATGGCAGATATCAATACAAGCAGAATTTAATTAGCTTTCTTTCCATTGACATATTTCGTTTTCTGATACATACAATAATACCATGCAAACATTAAAGTAATCGTCCAGACCATTTCATCATTCCTGATTTAATGCAATCAAATCATAGCCATTAACGAGTATATCAACAATACGTCGTCACTTTTTGTATCCAGTCAGCCGTTTTTAAATAATCCGCAATCAAAATCTGCAAATTCCCCGAGTTTTCAAAACGCTCTCAAGTTTTGCAGACGCTCATGCTCGGGCTCGGTGACGTAGCATCGGGGAGGCTCATCTTCCCCGCTTGATCAGAGGCACGTAAACACAGAGATAAATATAGTACTTGAAGATATTTGGGTTGTTTCTGATGGGATTTTTTTGCTATATCCCACATGCATGCATCCTTTATGGGTGCAGCAAGACAGCTGGCCTTTCGAGAAAAGTTTGCACACGGAAAGGAGTGGCGTGTGTAGGGTGATACACGCCTATAGTGTGTTGGGCAAAGCAGTTGTGTTGAGAAAAGGGTTTGTGTAGTGAGGGTACACATCGGGTGAAAGACTGGGTAAGAGTGTGCAGCGCGACTAGTCGCCTACCCAGTGTGTGGGGTTGGGACGACGAGTGTGAGGTGAGCCTGTGTACACGGGTGTGCTGGACAAGGGCGGCGCCCCCCCCGTAAGACAGTGACTCAGTCCAACACCATACCAGACCAGGTGGCCCTGTTAAGGCCCCCATCCACGGTACGATTGGTCGTACGATCTGATCCGACAGACCTGATCCGATGGATTTCCTACCACCACTAACGATCCAACCGCACCTCAAGACCATTTCAGTGGTGTAGAAACGGTGGAGAGGGGTTCTCATGATGGGTCTATGCAACGAGGATCAAATTTACTTTTGATGGAATCCAATGGTACCACAACTGAGGGGGCGAAACATCCCGCTTTCACACTAAATTTCACAGAGGCAGTTATTTTTTTAAATATATTTCCGGAAACACACTTCTCATATATTTTTTTTTTTTTTTTTACTGTTTCAACATTAGCCTCACTCGCTCACTGTCGCTCCTCGAGTTTCTCAAACCAATAGGTGTCTTGCACTGACGTCACAACCTAGCGTCTTAAAGCCAAATGCCGCCGTCTTCAAGCCAAATGCCCCCCTTCGGAGCGAGCTGGATGACCAAAAAAAATTTACTTGCCGCCCGTGTTTGCCAGCTTATGGTAATTTTCCCTTACCAAAGATATGTTTATCAGTATAAAAGATATACTGTTGTCTTCGGAAATGTTTTTACTATAATATTATCAAATAAAAACCGTAAAACACATAAAGAAAGGCCATTATGAGACTCAAGAAATATGCATGAACATATTCACCAACTCCAGCTCCCATTTAATATTTTGCTCAAAACCCTTTTACATGGACAATGTCAATAGAAGGGGAAATTTTTATTAGCTTTCCATTGATATATTTCGTTATCTGATAAATGAATTAGAACCATGTATAAATTAGCGTTAACTAAAAAATAACATCATCAATCGGAAAAAATTACCCCATATCATGATGTTATTTATTTAGTTAACGTAATTTATGCATGGTTCTAATTTTTTATCAATAACGAAATATATCAATGAAAAGCTAATAAAATTTCGCTTCTATTGACATTGTCCATGTAAAAAGTGTTCGAGCAAAATATTAAATGGGAGCTGGAGTTGGTGAATATTAATTTCATGCATATTTTCTTGAGATCTCATAATGGCCTTTCTTTAGGTGTTTTACGGTTTTTTTTTTGATAATATTATAGAACAAGCATTTCCGAAGATGACAGTATATCTTTTATACTGATAAACATATATTGGTAGGGGAAAATTACATAAGCTGGCAAACACGGGCGGCAAGTGGAGTTTGGGGATCCTCCAGCTCGCATTTCCCGCCTGTCGCAGCCACAACAAGGGCTGTGATGTCACGTGCAAGACACCTATATACTCATAAGTTTCATTTTTCTTAAATTTATCCATTTTCTCTTTGCTTTTTATTTCCCACAAACATTCAGTGTCTTATAATTGGATGAATTCTGTCAAAAGTGCTTCTCATTAAAGAAACAATTCATCTGGTAGTCCTCTCGCGACGCTGCCAGTGGCGAAAATGACGGCTGGCCTCACGATCAGCACACTCACGGTGCGATCCGGTCTGAACCGGATGATCTGTCGGAAACTAAAAAACCAAACACTGCTTGGTCGCATCCGACCAGCTGCAGTCGGTTTGGACAGACCAAAATCACCCCACTCACGATCCAATCTGGTTGGATCCAACCAGATCTGTCCGATGGTCGTACGACCAGATCGCACCGTGGATGGGGGCCTTTAGACAGGGACGCCAGGACTGGCAGCAGCGGTGGACCACCACGACTGTGAGGCTTTGCCTCTTAACAAGACCAAGTAAACCAAGTAAACCAGTTGTGGAGTGGGCGTGCCCTGTGGTGGGGAGACCCTGTGGTGGTGTGGCTGTCACACTTGTGCCTTCCCCCCTGCATATTTTCCAACTCTATGCTGTAGTTAATGCTAGTATGTGGTTTCCGAGTAAAGCGTTTGACTGGTAGCTCCAAAACTAACCATAGGATTTTCTCGAAAGTACCTTCATTGTGATTCCTACACACACATGGTTTAACCTTATTTACCAATCCATGTTTTGGAGAAGTGCCAGGTCCTCCTGCTGAACCTCAGGCTCTGCTAACACCTGTTAATCCACCTCGTACTCGGGCTCAAACATATAGGATCCCATGACAATCTGAGGTTCGTTTCCTCATAGTGGGACGCGACCAGCGTCATTTCTTCGGTCAGATTGAGCATCGTACTCAGATCTGTCACAGCGACAGTTCACTGTCTGACCGAATACAATCGCTCATAACATTGCCGACAGGGTCAAACAGAGTGTCTGCGGGCGTCCCTGTTCTGACGTCATCAATAACAGTCGTAGCCCTGTTGGAGGGAAGATTTTTTTTTTTCGCGCTTTTTACAAAAGTCGTGTTTTTACGGAAAT
>JACEEZ010012877.1:10000-17500 GCA_016584305.1 Chionoecetes opilio
TATATATGATATACTGTAATCTTCGTAAATGTTTGTTCTATAATATTATCAAATAAAAAACTGTAAAACACGCTAAAGAAATGCCATTACGAGACTCTGAAGAAATATGCATGAACTTAATATTCACTTCAACTCGTCGCCATTTAAAACTTTGCGAGTCAACTTTTATCATGAAGGGTATCCATAGAAGCGCAATTTTATTAGCTTTCCATTGCTACATTTCGTTATCTGATAAATGAATTAGAACCATGCATAAATTAGCGTTAACTAAATAAATAAAATCATCAATCGGGTAATTTTCCTGATTGATGAGGTTATTTATTTAATCAACGCTAATTTATACACGGTACTAATTCATTTATCAGAAAACGAAATATATAAGTAAATAAATAACCTCATCAATCGGGAAAATTACCCGATTGATGATTTTATTTATTTATGTAACGCTAATTTATGCATGGTTCTAATTAATTTATCAGATAACGAAATATAGCAATTGAAAGCTAATAAAATTGCACTTCTATTGATACTCTTCATTATAAAAGTTGACTCGCAAAGTTTTAAATGGCGAAGAGTTAAGTGAATATTAAGTTCATGCATATTTCTTCAGTCTCGTAATGGCATTTCTTTAGCGTGTTTTACTGTTTTTTATTTGATAATATTATAGAACAAACATTTACGAAGATTAAAGTATATCATATATACTGATAAACCAGTCTATATGATAGTCCATAGACCACTATATCTCTTTGTCGGGCGCACCGCAGGACCCTATGCAGCCCCGCTATTCGAGGTATCACTGTTAGCAGTTCACCTCACTTCTCGCCAGGTGGCCATAGTGTCGTCTCAAAAATATGTGGACAACTTTAAATCTCTCAATACAAGAACATTTTTCTCTATACATTTAACCAGTGCATTTTTCTCTTTCTTTTTATGTATGTTGGGTAATATATATATAATCTTTTAATTAAATGATCAGCCGTACAATATCTACCCGTAGGACGCTGCTCGTTACCATGACAACCACACCACATGTTTTCCTCTTAAAATTAGGTTGCCAAGTTGTGTCATTATTGTCGACATACTTCTCTCTCTCTCTCTCTCTCTCTCTCTCTCTCTCTCTCTCTCTCTCTCTCTCTCTCTCTCTCTCTCTCTCTCTCTCTCTCTCTCTCTCTCTCTCTCTCTCTTACAGCTATTAACTGGTACTGTTCAGGAGACTTAAAATCTGAAATGAAATGAAATGAAATGAAATGAAATGATAATTAAACTTTAAATATTTAATATGGTACTGAGAGAGAGAGAGAGAGAGAGAGAGAGAGAGAGAGAGAGAGAGAGAGAGAGAGAGAGAGAGAGAGAGAGAGAGAGAGAGAGAGAGAGAGAGAGAGAGAGAGAGAGAGAGAGAGAGAGAGAGAGAGAGAGAGAGAGAGAGAGAGAGAGAGTTGGTCCAGTTAACACACAAACACAAATCATCGTACTTCCAATGTTTACGGCCAGCCGGCCCAGCCGTGACATGCGGACTCTCGTGCGCCTAGCAGCGGGAAAGGCTGCGGCATATGATTGCCACTGAAGCCCCAGCCTTTATAATGTATGCCATTATTTCAATAGTTCCAGACAATGACATGTGTTTTCCTTTCAAGAGTTGGCTCAATATAGTCCCTAGTTACATCTCATTGGCATGTCTGTAAGAACTGACTGTTTTAACATTGTAACAGGCCTCACTATTGGTATTTGTTAAATGTCCTTATAATTTTTTAGTTTTCACACAATGATGAAATTCGTTTATTAATATTAGCGTATGCATATTATGATATACATTGGATACTAAAAACTTTATTGAAGTACAGCATCAGCTGATAAACAAAACAATAAAAATGCCTAACTGATTACTTTAAAGCACCTTGTCCTCATTTCTGAGAGACGACACTGGCCACCTGGCGAGAAATGAGGTGAACTGCTAACAGTGATGCCTCGAATTCAAAACATTGTCGCGTGAACAGTCCAGGTATACAGTGGTCTATGACTGGTGTGATGAAGTAACCTGATGTATTTCAGCTTTATATGGAAACGAATTCAAGCATCTCTAGTTACGTCCTAAGACTGTAGCATATTACACTGATCCGTGGACTTTATAATGTTGACAGAAACAGTGTATCTACTGAAACAAGATATATTTACGACTCCTCAATATTCGGGATAAATAGGACAAGTGTGCTTTGCTTACCTGTGAAACGTTATCCCAATTTTTCTTGAAGTATTCTTGTGCCCATTTATGCAACCGTAGGCTGCACAATGCACCATCTTGATTGTAATTCAAGAAATAATTTCCAGTAAACACAGGGCAGCAGTTCAACTTCCGCAGCTGAGTGGTGTCTCGAGAAGGCCGTCAAGTGCGAGAGCGCCGCCCTGGTGGCGAGACCACAAACTGCGCGGCGCTGACAGAAGATAGCCCCTCCAGTTATTATAGAGCTCAGTGGTCGGCAAGCACAGACGGCAAGCGTCGACGGTGGTGAGTGGTAGTGTGGACGGGGCTTAATGAAAGAAAGAAAAGTGTGAGGCTACAACAACCTTACTTAGAGGAGGAAGAGGATATAGTGGGGGAGTATTTGTTACCTAGAGGAGGAAGAGGATATAGTGGGGGAGTATTTGTTACTTAGAGGAGGAAGAGGATATAGTGGGGGAGTATTTGTTACCTAGAGGAGGAAGAGGATATAGTGGGGGAGTATTTGTTACCTAAAGGAGGAAGAGGATATAGTGGGGAGTATTTGTTCGGAGAGGGGAATGTGGAAGAAGCAAAAAGAACAATCAACAGTTTTTGGATGACCAGAGAAAATAAGAAGAAAGAAAAAGAAAGAAACTAATAAGATAGAATAAGAGAAGACAACAAATTAAAGACCCAGACAGCAAGAAGAAACACGTCAGGGAGTGCCGTTGAAAAAGGCCTGACTCCCGACCCACCACTGTAGAACTATGTAGTAGTGTTGTAATAACTTATAATCTGTTGAGTGTTGTGTGTGCAGTGTGCACGCTAGGTGATGATTGTTGCCGCGGTGTGCTAAGGGTTATTGTATGCACTGTGTGATATTAACGTGAGTGTTGTGTGTGTGTGTGTGTGTGTGTGTGTCAGTTGACGTGTTGCTGGCCTGCCTACCTCCCTCAGCCTCCCGAGTCCCGAGCTGCGAGGTTATGAATCCTCATGTAGGATATTAGCTGTAGGATAACCATATGAATATGTTATCTTCCTCCGGAGATATTAATTTCTTAATAGTATATTCTAACTACGCGCCAGCCGCTGGCAGGTTAGGTTAGATTAAATTTGTGGTATTATTCCAGCTGAACACCGAATTCACTTTGGTAGACGAAACGGTAAATGTAGCGTTTGCCCATATCATTCCCTTCCCCCAAACAAGAGCAGTACATCCCACACACACACAAGCCCACACCAGCCATCACGCACACCATTACCCCACCCCATACATACACACACACACACACACGCAAGCTAGCCCCACCCCATAAACCTGTGGGGGGAGGGGTGCACAAACCCCCTATCACCCCTCCCAAGGGGGGGTCACCCAGTGCAGCAGAAAGCCTTGGGGCCCCTGCCAGCCTCCCGGTGACGTCACAGCCACCGCCGTGACGTCATGGCTTAAGGCCATGTCACACGGACACTTTTTCCGGCATCTTTTGGTAGCAAAAGCGTATCAGGCATCATTTGACACCTGATACCGGCATCTTTTGGTACCAAACGCGGAGTCGCGCATGTTCGTTCTTTTGCCACCAGTACCGGTGTCGTGTGGGCAAGTGTCTGTTTACGAGGGAACCTTTATGCATTTATTTAATAGCCTTTATGCAGTGAATCATGAGTAAATTTACGGAATACAGCATCTTGCTAAGAAAACACTATTTTGATGTGTACCAGATGAATATGATGCCTGTTTGGGGCAGATTGCATTCTTGAAACGGGTGTTTAGGACCCTATCTCCTGCTCACAAGATATTTCTGTACGTAATTGAATGCCTCATATATCATATATGCTCAAAACCCTACCGTAGATAACAATAGTCACCAGAAGCAATAATGTCGCCAGCCGCCATATATTACGAATTACAGCATCCTACTGATGTATATGTGCCACTGAAGATGATACACAGTAGTTTATATCATGACTGTATATATAATCTACCCTGTTTCAGCGTTGTTTTATGCTTTGTATCTGCAAGTATATAAGGCCTCTTCCATTTGTACCCAAGTTGCATGAACCAGTTCTTTCAGTTCAGGGTTGGGTTCTGGGTTCAGGGTTGGGTTCGCGTGTCACAAATGGAACGCAAAAACCCTGTTTTTGTTTACAAACATACTCAGCTGGCGAGGCAATTTAAGAGAGAGAGAGAGAGATAACGAGAGAGAGATAACGAGAGAGAGAGAGAGAGAGAGAGAGAGAGAGAGAGAGAGAGAGAGAGAGAGAGAGAGAGAGAGAGAGAGAGAGAGAGAGAGAGAGAGAGAGAGAGAGAGAAACGAGATAACGAGAGAGAGATAACAAGAGAGAGATAACGAGAGGGAGAGAGAGAGAGATATATAACGAGAGAGAGAGAGAGATAACGAGAGAGAGAGAGAGAGAGAGAGAGAGAGAGAGAGAGAGAGAGAGAGAGAGAGAGAGAGAGAGAGAGAGAGAGAGAGAGAGAGGAGAGACGAGAGAGAGAGAGAGATAACGAGAGGGAGAGAGATAACGAGAGAGAGATATATCAGAGAGAGAGAGTAACGAGAGATATAACTCAGCAGTGCTAGTGAGGGACAACAAGTTAAGATCGCGGGAACGCATGGTCACCCTGTATGCTCTTTTATGCCGTCTGACATCCTCTCCGACTCGTGCATGCGGAAAACCCTTCACGATAAGAGAAATAGGGCCCAAGGCGACCATTGTTTGTTATGAACTGAAAACTCTACCCAAGCTACCCACCTCTCAATGTGAGTAGAGAAAGTTCACGGGTTTTGCTAAGTCACTACGCACTTTGCCTCGGATCCAGGTTTTCGTGCGCAAATGGAACGCCTGAACTCTTGCGTTCCGTGAACTGGTTCTTGAAATGTCGCAAATGGAAGAGGCCTATATACGGTTTCAAATTTCGCTACTGGTTTTCTTTTCGGGCGACGACGACGGCGGGAGGACACTCAGAACATAAACACTAGCTGGCGACCTTAGTTTGGTCGCCACTCTGGTGATTTTTTTTTAATTTGTTCATTTATAGCCATAATATGACACAGATGAAGACACAAAATAACACAGACTCTCCAGATAGCCCCTTCTAACTTTCCTGAAATCATGGATGTAGAAATGCAAGTATTAACGCCACCACACGTCTGTAGCTACATCGAAAAAAACGTTGTCTTGGCGACTTTAGTGTTATCTACGGTACCTATAACTGTCGCCGATAGGAATTCTCGCCGACGTCGGCGAGTGTTCCAATTTTTCACGTCGGCGAGTGTTCCTATTTCTGGGGTTACTTCTAGGTCTTGATCTTGAGTTAGGTTATGTGGTTAGGTTATGTTGGCCAGTTGACCTATGTCCAGGTTAGGTTACTGAACGAGCGAGGGCTTTACCAGTGAAAGTCGCCAAAATTTCCACGTCGGCGAGAGCTCTCGGTTGGCGATTCGACGAGCGTTCCTATATCGGCGACAGTTCCATAAACCCTCTAAACTGCCACATACATTAATTTTCTGTCTAACGACATCCCGCTCGGTTGAAGACGAAACGATTTATTTAATGCTATGGCTATATACGTATTGCATTAATCTGATAACCATTTCGCGTCAAAAATCTTTTTTTTTTTTTTTTTTTTTTTTTTGACGGGGGTTTATCTCCCTTAAGAAGCCATTTCAAGGAAAAAATACCAGAGTAACTAGAAAATTATCAAAACTAATTTGAAGTGATAATTTCTATTTTTAAATATTGTCTCAGATTGGAGAAAATGTAAATTTTTTGTTAGCAATGACGGTGCTGGCTGACGGAAATCTATCTTCCAAGGCTCCATATACGAGGTGGCCCTGAAGTTCCGATCCCACTAAGAAAGAAAAAAACATGCAATATTCTCAAGATGTGTATGTCATATTCATCAAAAATAAATAGAAATCAGTCAGAAAACATGGTCTCGTCTTAAAATGAGCGGGACGTCACATAATAATCAGTCATATAAGTTAAAGGCACTTCCAAATTAAAACTAATACCACGCATATTCTTGAAATCAACACTGGGAGGTTAGTCATTCCCTCTCCCACAGAAAATGCTAAGCTTTCAAATATATATTTATACATGCATGCCCCGTTAAGGCAATGGACCCGTTTACTCACACCTAAAACACGGAGTATTATAAAGCTTTGGGTGCAATATAGGCTACATATCACTGTACTCATATTCTTTTTGCTGAGAAATGCACCATAAATGAAATATATGGCCTTTTTGGGGCCAAAATATCACAACACGACGGAACGCGCTGTGATTGGTTGTGACGTAGTAACTGCAGACTCAGATCTCGCCTGATCAGCTGATCGGCTTGTTTTGGCTCAGCAAACCGCAAATTATAGTTTTATTTTACTAACCTAACTAACCTTACTAACTTGCATTACCCCTACTACCGCAAGATGACCAGTAATCCTCCTTCAAGTGATGTAGTAGGTATTCACTGTGTTTGTGAATATGTAAGTTGTAGTTTATAAGGAAAAAGTGGATAGACAGAGATAAGTGGCCCGTGACACCTGACAAGTGATGACTTCTGGGATCGGCATTTTTTATAGGGAGCTTAAATGAACCTGCAATGACATGTAAAGCTAGACAGATAGACGAACTCATAGAGGAACAGGTAGAAATGTATGGTTAGTAAAGGTTGTAGTGGTGAGTAGAGTGACGAAGGGTGTGTTTTGCTTATGTGGGGAAAGAAAGCCATACATTTCTACCTGTTCCTCTATGAGTTCGTCTATCTGTCTAGCTTTACATGTCATTGCAGGTTCATTTAAGCTCCCTATAAAAAATGCCGATCCCAGAAGTCATCACTTGTCAGGTGTCACGGGCCACTTATCTCTGTCTATCCACTTTTTCCTTATAAACTACAACTTACATATTCACAAACACAGTGAATACCTACTACATCACTTGAAGGAGGATTACTGGTCATCTTGCGGTAGTAGGGGTAATGCAAGTTGGTGTATTAGTAGGTAGTACATAATAGTAGCGGCCGCTTCACAGCTGTTTTGCTCTGTTGTCTAAGCTAGTGACGTCACAACATGGCGCCAGTCGTTTTAGAGCGTATACATTTTCCTGTACTTAAATTGGCTGTATCATCAAAAATACTGTTCACATAGAAAAATCAACATCACTGCCCAACTATATGAGGCTTGAAGATGTCAAATCAATCCTTACCTCAAGTAGAGTAAGCGGGTCCATTAACAATAGCTCACATTACACTATGATAAGAGTAACGTTTGATTATCTTGAGAAAACCTCTTACCGTAAAA
>JACEEZ010012877.1:22500-30000 GCA_016584305.1 Chionoecetes opilio
CCGTTTCTGTCGCAAATATTTATTTATTTATTTCTCTTTTTTTTTTTTTTTTTAGGTAAAGGTTAGGTTAGGTTCAATTTGTTTTTTCTGTCATTTGTTGAAAAAAAAAGTTATTTGCAACAAACGGTTAGCAGATTCATTCAAAACACATCAAAACGTACCAGAAAATAATAGTTTTGTTCACCAAAGGAATTTCGATGTTGATCTGGAAATTTACCTTTCTAACTAGCCACTGGTTATTAATCAACTTTAACATATCCTAACCTGCACGGTATTATTATGATTTAATATAACCTAACCTAATCGAATCTAACCTAACCTAACCTAACCTGCCAGCGACTGACACGTAGTTGAAATATAATAAGTAATTGATGGCTCAGGAACGAGTGATTTCCGAGGGAAGAGCAATACAGCAGTGTCTTGTATGTGCAAAAGGCACCTCCTATAACACATGGGTGGCCTTCATTCAGTTCAGTACAGTTGTGGGTCGGGAGTCTGGCCTTTCAGTTCAGTTCAGTACAGTTGTGGGTCGGGAGTCTGGCCTTTCAGTTCAGTTCAGTACAGTTGTGGGTCGGGAGTCTGGCCTTTCAGTTCAGTTCAGTACAGTTGTGGGTCGGGAGTCTGGCCTTTCAGTTCAGTTCAGTACAGTTGTGGGTCGGGAGTCTGGCCTTTCAGTTCAGTTCAGTACAGTTGTGGGTCGGGAGTCTGGCCCTTCAGTTCAGTTCAGTACAGTTGTGGGTCGGGAGTCTGGCCTTTCAGTTCAGTTCAGTACAGTTGTGGGTCGGGAGTCTGGCCTTTCAGTTCAGTTCAGTACAGTTGTGGGTCGGGAGTCTGGCCTTTTTTATCGGCACTCCCTGACGTATTTCTTCTTACTGTCTGGGTCTTTAGTTAGTCGTCTTCTCTTATCATGTCTTAGTTTTTTTCTCTTTCTTTCCTTGCAGTGAGTGTGGGGGTTTTCTGGAATAATACCATAACTACATAATTACAACTTTGTAGAATACTTTGCTGGGCTGACAGTCACCCTACACTACACTCTTATAACGGTGATGTGTTTGTGTTGCAGAGTTCCCTTCAAGAGTACAGAGCCACACAGTCCACCTTAACCCCTTGAGACCCAGAACATAATTTCCATCATAATTTGGGTACCATTAGACGATTTTTAGTGACTATAAGCAATATTTTATAGATATGACCTGTTTAGTATCCTTGTTCACTAACTAATTTGGCATATTTAGTTACTTTTCGTAATTTTAAGGCTAACTACAGACAATTTTTTATAGCAAAGGAAAGATCTGGGCGTGAAGGAGTTAAGACTACCAGCCACACACTGACAGGATGGCCGAGGCAGATGTCACGCCACCCCCCGCTAAGAGGCAAGCCGTGGAAGGGGACAGCAGTCTGGGTGAATTGTCATCACATATCTCGTCTTACGGTAACAGATCATTCTGGCCCAAAGTTTTTCCCGCCCTAGTCATTCCGGCTATATATGGTGTATGGTTATATCTATCTATCAATGGTGTGTGGTTCTATATATGTGTGGTATGTGGTTGCAGGCCATGTGGTAGCCAGTCACTACAACAACATAGAGGAGCGAGGGATTATGGTGTGTGGTTCTATCTATGTGATATGTGGTTGCAGGGCATGTGGTAGCCAGTCACTACAACAACATAGCGAAGCGGGGCAGGAATGAGCGGTTCAAGAGTCGCATCTTCTACCTGCGTAACGCCAACAACTGGATCAAGACCCACCTGATCTCCTACTGCCTGGAGCAGATCCGGGACCGCCAGGTGGACCACTACCCGGTCTCCGTGCTGGACCTCGGCTGCGGCAAGGGCGGAGACCTGTTCAAGTGGCAGAAGGTGGGGGAAGGGATAGCTTTTGTTGACTTATTTATTACTAGCCGCAAAGCCGCCCTCCGGGCGGATTTTTTGACTAGCTCCTGCGGAGGGCTATTGGTGGGCCGGCCCACCAAACACAGACTCTCCAGATAGCCCCTTCTAACTTTCCTGAAATCATGGATGTAGAAATGTATGTATTCCCCCCACCCATTCACTCACCCATACCTCCCACCCACATCACCCCCCCACCCATTCACTCCCCATACCCATCACCCCCATTACCATCACCCCATTACCCACTCACCCTCCGCCTATCCCTCAACCCATCACCCCACCCATTCACTCACCCATTCACCCCACACCCATACCCATCACCCACCATTCTCCGCAACCCACTNCAGTTTTCTGTGGGTCGGGAGTCTGGCCTTTCAGTTCAGTTCAGTACAGTTGTGGGTCGGGAGTCTGCCTTTCAGTTCAGTTCAGTACAGTTGTGGCGGGTCTGGCTTCAGTTCAGTTCAGTACAGTTGTGGGTCGGGAGTCTGGCCTTTCAGTTCAGTTCAGTACAGTTGTGAGTCGGGAGTCTGGCCTTTTTCATCGGCACTCCCTGACGCGTTTCTTCTTGCTGTCTGGGTCTTTAGTTAGCTGTCTTCACTTATTTTGTCTTTTAGTTTCTTTCTTTCTAGAGTAAGTAAGAGAGCAAGAGCTAGTAAGGGCGTGAAAGATCGTAAGAGAAGGCGGGAGGAACCTAAGAAAAAAAAATCATATTTAACCCCTTCACACCCAGATCTTTCCTTTGCTATAAAAAAAATCGTCTGTTGTTAGCCATGAAATAATTGAATAGTCACTAAAAATTGTCTAATGGTAGCTAAATTACAATGGAAATTACGTTCTGGGTCTCAAGGGGTTACGTGGAGTATGTCTCACATGTTTGGGGAGGATCCACTCATACAGCTCTCCTAAACAGGGTTGAGTCAAAAGCTTTTCGTCTCATCAACTCCCCTCCTCTGACTGCCTGTTTTCAGTCTTAAATCACCGCCGCAATGTTGCTTCTCTTGCTCTCTTCTACCGTTATTTTCACGCTCACTGCTCTTCTGAACTTCCTTTGCCTCCCCCCCTCCCGCGGCCTCGCTGAACAAGACTTTCTACTCATTCTCATCCCTGTCCATCTTCCTAATGCATGAGTTAACCAGTATCATTACTCTCACCCACCGAGTTGAGGTTGGGGTAATAGCAGCTACCGTAGATAACAGTGAAGTCGCCAGGTCAACTTTTTTTTCTGTTTACAGTCGTGTGGTGGCGTTAATAGTTACATTTCTACATCCATGATTTCAGGAAAGTTAGAAGGGGCTATCTGGAGAGTCTGTGTCATTTTATGTCTTCATCTGTGTCATATTAGGGCTATAAATGAACAAATGACAAAAATATCTACAAAGTGGCTACCAACAGTAGAGTCGCCATCTAGTGTTTATTTACCGAGTGTCGTACCGCAGTCGTCGTCGCCCGAAACAAAAATGCGTAGCGAAATTTGAAACCGTATATACTTGCAGCTACAAAGCATAAAACAACGCTGAAACAGGGTAGATTATACAGTCATGATATAAACTACTGTGTATCATCTTCAGTCTATAATAATATAAGCGAAAGTGTGTGTGTGTGTGTGTGTGTGTGTGTCTGTCTGTCTGTCTGTCTGTCTGTCCGCGATAGGTGCCGCCCCCTGTGGCGGAATCCCATCATATGTCACAGTTTTGGAATCAGGTTGACAAGGGGAAGGTTTTAAGCCCACTTATAGTATGATCCGATCACTTTTTTTTCTTTTTTTTAGCAGCCTATTAGCGAGAACTGAAGAAAAAAAAGTGGGTTGCGAGAATTGAGGAAACCTTGATGTAGGGTGATGGGTAATGGGTGAGTGAATGGGTGGGGTGATGGGTAATGGGTGTGGGGTGATGGGTGAGTGAATGGGTGGGGGGTGATGGGTGATGGGTGAGGGAATAGGTGGGGGGTGATGGGTAATGGGTGAGTGAATGGGTGTGTGGGTGAGGTAAGGGTGGGGGGTGATGGGTAATGGGTGGGGGGAATACATACATTTCAGGAAAGTTAGAAGGGGCTATCTGGAGAGTCTGTGTTTGGTGGGCCGAGGTGGTGGGTAATGGGTCTATCTGGAGAGTCTGTGTTTGGTGGGCCTTCGGCCCACCAAACACAGGTGGTGGGCCGATGGCCCACCAATAGCCCTCCGCAGGAGCTAGCCAAAAAGTCCGCCCGGAGGGCGGCTTTGCTTTCAGGAAAGTTAGAAGGGGCTATGATGTGAATGGGTTGGCGTTAATACATACATTTCTACATCCATGATTTCAGGAAAGTTAGAAGGGACTATCTGGAGAGTCTGTGTTTGGTGGGCCGACGGCCCACCAAACACAGGTGGTGGGCAAACGAAGGCCCACCATTAGCCCTCCGCAGGAGCTAGCCAATAAGGCCGCCCGGAGGGCGGCTTTGCGGCTAGTGGCACATACAAATCAGTAGTGATGCTATAATTCGTAATATATGGCGCCTGGCGACATGACTGCAGGTGGCGACTTTACTGTTATCTACGGTAGCTAATTTGGTATATTCAGTTACATTTCGTAATTGTATGGCTAACAACAGACAATATTTTATAGCAAAGGTAGGATCTGGGGCTGAAGGGATTAAGTTTCAATAACTCGTTAATATTCATGTATTTCAATATATTTCAGTGTAACTTTATGTTTATTTCGTGTATTAACTTGTATCTCTCTTTATATTTAACTCTAACTTTCTCAATCACTCTTTTTGTCACAGCACCAGCGGCTATCAGTGCGTGCAAATGATCGCAAGAGACGAGCATGTCCTGGAGATAATAATGGGTAAGCATCCCTTAAAATATAGGTTTTCTTTAATGGATAATAAGGATCGTTCTCTTATATTTTAATCATAGACTTAAGAAAATGAAGAGTTGCAGTTGATTTTCGTTATTCGTGAAAATATGATATATGTGTATGGGTTAATGATGGTGGTAATAACTCTCTCTCTCTCTCTCTCTCTCTCTCTCTCTCTCTCTCTCTCTCTCTCTCTCTCTCTCTCTCTCACACACACACACACACACAGGCAAGATGACGCCCGTCCCTACAGCGGCCTGCAACAGGAACCACTTCAACGCCTCCTCCACAGACTTCACAACCTTCGTCAGTAAGTACACACGGCCTCTTGTAGCTTCCTTATAGTCTCATGTTCTTATAATATGCATGTATGTATGTTTAATATTATATACATGTGTGTGTCTGTACCGAAAAAAGACACACACCCACATATATACACACTAAAACATCACGAAATTTATATTGAAAAGAAACACACCATGAAATCCAACACGAAATAATGTCACCACGTAATAAAAAAATAAAAAAATCGAAATTCAGCAAAATAAATAAAAAAATCACGAAATTCAACTCTAAAAAGAAAAAAAAGAAAAATCTCCACGAAATTAGAAAAAACCGACCACGAAACTCAACATACATTAAAAAAAAAAAACCACGATATTCAACACTCAAAAATCCCAACAAAATCCAAGACACTAAAAAAAATCCATGTATGTATATATATATGTATGTATGTATGTATGTATGTATGTATGTATGTATGTATGTATGTATATATCACCATTATATACATGTATGTGTGTAAAAATAGAAACGCACGTAAACACACACGAAATTCAATAAGTTATAGGTGTCTTGCACGTGACGTCACAGCCCTTGTTGTGGCTGCGACAGACGCGGCTTCAAGCCAAATGCCGCCCTGTCGGAGCGAGCTGGAGGACCAACAAACTCCACTTGCCGCCCGTGTTTGCCAGGTTATGGTAATTTTCCCCTACCAAATATATGTTTATCAGTATAAAAGATATACTGTTGTCTTCGGAAATGTTTGTTCTATAATATTATCAAATAAAAAACCGTAAAACACATTAAAGAAAGGCCATTATGAGACTCTCAAGAAATATGCATGAACGGCTCCTGGAGAAATTCACCAGCGCCAGCTCCCATTTAATATTTTGCGAGAAAACTTTTTACATGGACAATATCAATAGAAGCGGAATTTCATTAGCTTTCCATTGATATATTTCATTTTCTGATCAATTAATTAGCAGCATGCATAAATTAGCGTTAACTAAATAAATAACATCATGAAATCGGGTAATTTTTCCCGATTGATGAGGTTATTTATTTAGTTAACGCTAATTTATACATGGTTCTAATTTATTTATCAGAAAACGAAATATATCAATGGAAAGCTAATGAAATTCCGCTTCTATTGATATTCTCCATGTAAAACGTTTTCGAGCAAAATATTAAATGGGAGCTGGAGTTGGTGAATATCAAGTTCACGCATATTTCTTGAGAGTCTCATAATGGCCTTTCTTTAGTGTGTTTTACGGTTTTTTATTTGATAATATTATAGAACAAACATTTCCGAAGACAACAGTATATCTTTTATACTGATAAACATATATTTGGTAGGGGGAAAATTACCATAAGCTGGCAAACACGGGCGGCAAGTGGAGTTTGTTGGTCCTCCAGCTCGCTCCGACGGGCGGCATTTGGCTTGAAGCCGCTAGATCGTGACGTCAGTGCAAGACACCTATATGCATGTATGTATATTTAATATTATATACATGTGTGTGTGTACCGAAAAAAGACACACACACCCACGTACACACTAAAACATCACGAAATTTATATTGAAAAGAAACACACCATGAAATTCAACACGAAATAATGTCACCACGTAATAAAAAAATAAAATAAGAAATCCCGAAATTCAACAACAAAAAATCACGAAATTCAACACGAAAAAAAAAAAAAAATCTCCACGAAATAAGAAAAAACCCACCACGAAACTCAACACACATTAACAAAAAAAAAAACGATATTCAACACTCAAAAATCCCAACAAAATCCAAGACACTAAAAAAATCCATGTATGTACTGTATGTATGTATGTATGTATGTATGTATGTATGTATGTATGTATGTATGTATGTATGTATGTATCACCATTATATACATGTATGTGTGTAAAAATAGAAACGCACGTAAACACCACGAAATTCAATAAGTTATAATACAAAAAAATCACGAAATGCAACACCAGAAAAAATTAATTAAACCACGAAATTTAACACGAAAATTTCATCTCAAAATTTAATGCTAAAAAACTACCATGAAATTCAACATAGAAATCATCACAAAACTCATCACTAAAAAAATATAAATCATGAAATTGAACTCTAAAAAAATCTAAATCACGAAATTTAACACGCAAAAAATACGCCACGAAATTTTGCACAAAAAAATACATATTATGATATTCAACACTAAAAAAAACCACGAAACTCAACAATTAAAAGAAAACGAGAGAGAGAGAGAGAGAGAGAGAGAGAGAGAGAGAGAGAGAGAGAGAGAGAGAGAAAGAAATAATGAGAAATTCAACCCGAAAAGAACACGAAAAACAACAACACGATATTAAAAAATAAAAACACATGAACAAAAAACACGAAATAAAAAAAAAAAAAAAAAAATCCCGAAATTCAACTAAAAAAAAAAAATCCCGAAACTCAACTAAAAAAAAATAGATCCCGAAATTTAAAAAAAAA
>JACEEZ010012877.1:35000-40000 GCA_016584305.1 Chionoecetes opilio
CCCCTTGCCCCCAAAAAGAACTCTAGACCACCGCCAGTCAATAAAAAGGGCCCTACCGTCACCAACACTATAGTCGCCAGTGCACTATAGTCGCCAGGCGCCATATATTACAAATGTTAGCATCACTACAGACTTGTATGTGCCACTGAAGACAGGTACATAATATAAACTACTGTGCATGTCTCTTCAGTGGTACATACAAGGCTGTAGTGATGCTAACATTTGTAATATATCGTGCCTGGCGACATTAGTGCAGTGGCGACTCTATTGGTTGATGGTACAGTGATTGAAAGAGTAAAAAGAAGAGTAAGAGTATCAGTAAGATGTTTCAAGAGTAATAAGGATAAGGCAAGAGGAATGATGGCAATATTACGAGGGTTGCAGTACAGTACGTCAAGAAAATATAATATGATGAATTTATGCAATTTTAAAAGGCTTTCTGTTTGTAAGTTTACGAAGAAGGCGATTCAACTATTACATCAAGTTTCAATTTCTGTAAAAGGAGGATTTTGGCGATTTGTGAATGATTTATCTGAGAATATTCTGAGTAAGTGAGAAATTAAATATTGAATAGAGAAATTTTCTAGATAATTATGATCTTTTGGGAGAAATTATCGTACAGTAGAGATAAATTATCGTACAGTAGAGAGAAATTATCGTAAATTAGAGAGAAAAGGTCGTAGAGTGAAATTATCGTAGAGAAAAGATCGTAAAGTAGAGAGAAATTATCGTAAAGTACAGAGAAATTATCGTAGAATGAAATTATCGTAAAGTAGAGAGAAATGATCGTAAATTAGAGAGAAAAGGTCGTAGAGTGAAATGGAGAGAAATTATCGTAGAGAAAAAAGATCGTAAAATAGAGAGAAAAGATCGTAAAGTACAGAGAAAAGGTCGTAAAGTACAGAGAAATTATCGTAAAGTACAGAGAAAAGATCGTAAAGTACAGAGAAAAGATCGTAAAGTACAGAGAAATTATCGTAAAGTAGAGAGAAATTATCGTAAAGTAGAGAAAAAAGATCGTAAAGTAGAGAAAAGATCGTTAAATAGAGAAAAGATCGTAAAGTAGAGAAAAAAGATCGTAAAGTAGAGAAAAGATCGTAAAATAGAGAGAAAAGGTCGTAGAGTGAAATGATCGTAAAGTACAGAGAAAAGATCGTAGAGTAGAGAGAAAAGATCGTAAAGTACAGAGAAATTATCGTAAAATAGAGAGAAATTATCGTAAAGTACAGAAAAGATCGTAAAATACAGAGAAAGTATCGTAAAGTAGAGAGAAAAGATCGTACAGTAGAGATAAAAGAAAAAAATATATAGCTATGGATTAAATTAAGACAAATTGCTGGTAAAAAGGCCCCGTATGAAGCATAAGTAGTGTTTAGACTAGGCCCTGGAGTAGGCATAATGGCGGGGGTGGGGTAGGAAGGGGGGGGTAGTAGTGTGCGTGTTATGTGAAGACTGGTTGTAGAGATGGGGGGGGGAGGGGTGCTGCTTACTTACACACACACACACACACACACACACACACACACCTGCCCCCCCTCCCCCCATAAATTGAAATGTACACAAATATATGCTTCTTCCCATAATGACGTCACGTGTGTGTGTGTATGTATGTGTGTGTGTGTGTGTGTGTGTGTGTGTGTTAGCCAATTTTCTTACTAAATTATTCTTTCATCTTCATAAGGTCAGTTTAAATACACGTGTTTGTTTATCAGTCCGTCGATGTAAACAAAGGGCAAAAGCTCGTCTCTGATTGGCCCTTGAACTGTGACGTCACGTGGTAACCAGCCAATAGCAGCTCGAGAATTGCATAGCTTCGATTATTTTTATTATTATTATTTTTAGTTATTTTTGTGTGTGTGTGTGTGAGTTTGTTTTTATGACTCATCGTTATTTATATTAAGACCAATAGGCTCCCCCTCCCCCCCCCCTGGCCTGCACACACACACACACACACACACACACACACACACACACACACACACAAACACACATAAAAAAACTGAATATCCGAATTTTGATGTAGGTTATTAGTACACACACACACACACACACACACACACACACACACACACACACACACACACACACACACCCTGGTCCTGGGGGGGGTGAGCAACAAGATAGAAGCATACGTCAGTAGAAGTCTGTGATCATGTAAAGGATAGTCTGTCTGTCTGTCTGCCTGTCTGTGCTTCTGTCTGTCTGTCTGTCTGTCTCGAGAAGAAAAAAACTCATCTTTTTATTATTATTATTATTATTATTATTATTATTATTATATTTTTTAATATTATCACATTATTATTGTTGGTATAATCATTATTGTTATTATTACCTCTACTACTACTACTACTACTACTACTACTACTACTACTACTACTGCTACTACTACTACTACTATCACTACTACAACTACTACTACTACTATCACTACTACTATTATTACTACTATTATTACTACTACTACTACTACTACTACTACTACTACTACTACTACTACTACTACTACTCAGGATACTGTAAGAATGCAAACTATGCCTTGCTCTCTCTCTCTCTCTCTCTCTCTCTCTCTCTCTCTCTCTCTCTCTCTCTCTCTCTCTCTCTCTCTCTCTCTCTCTCTCTCTCTCTCTCTCTCTCTCCTCTCTCTCTCTCACCAGATTTGTCAATGTTGAAAGTTTCATTGTATCGTCAAGGCCAAGGAATTCTCTCTCTCTCTCTCTCTCTCTCTCTCTCTCTCTCTCTCTCTCTCTCTCTCTCTCTCTCTCTCTCTCTCTCTCTCTCTCTCTCTCTCTCTCTCTCTCTCTCTCTCTCTCTCTCTCTCTCTCTCGAGCTACTGATGGGCAATATGTGGAGAGAGATAGAGAGAGAGAGAATCTTGATTTCTGAAAAGTTTAAAAGTGGCGGAAACAGAAAAATATGCACACACACACACGCACACACACGCACATGATTAAGAAAACACACACACACACACACACACACACACACACACACACACACACACACACAAAGGTTGGAGAGATAATGGTTTTGCAAGGGAAGAAAGGCCGTAAATACATCCATTATATTATTTTTCATGTGTGGGGAATGCATGAGAATTTATTTAAGTCTCCCTCCCCCCCTTACGAAAACCAGGACTGAGTTATAATATTTCATACCGAAGTGTTTTGGTCCAAGTTATAACATGGTGATACTTGCTCATGCTATAGTGGGATGCAAATATATATTAGGTTCTAACAAAACAAAATGAATATTACATGTAAAGTGATAAGATTAAATAAAACTAGAAAAAAAAATAGTGTAGGCTGAAAAGTTTGCGTTTTCTGTTGCGAGTATGTACGTAGCTATGGACTAAACCTCATTTTTCTTATATATATAAAGTTACTATCCAGGCTTCCATGTACTGCGCAGGGGAGATAAAATAAGACAACAAATTATAAACCTACTAAACCATGCTATTATATCACTACAGCGTGGCTAAAACACTAAATAAGAATGATGAGGCTTAGTACCGTCCCGGGCTTAAGATGCGACGTTAGTGTAATGGCGAGTGTTGTGAAAAAGTGGTACGTTAGGAAAGTGACAATTTTCGCTCCCTGGACGCGTTAGGAGGCGAATTGATGCAGGAAAACCAGTTGTGTGATGGAGGTATGTCTCTATGTTGTTACTGTTGACTTTTTAACCTTCCAGCATCATTATTATTGCTATTAATCGACTGTTTACTTAATCTACCTTTTCGGGCAAACCTGATAGACAGTCTTGCTTTTCTATATTTTGTGTTTTTTTAATGTTTAGCTTGTTTCTCTGAGTGATTTTTTAACTTGTGGCTTTTATCTATTGCTTCTTACTCTCCTCTGGTAACTCTATTGCTCAATGATCGACGATAATGAGAGAGGAAGGAAGAAAAGGATGTTTGGTGTGTAACTTTTTGGGAACCGATGAAAGATGGGGTGCAGTCAGTTCGTACACAAGTTGTTTCGTACACTAGTAGATTCGTACACCAAAAAGTTGTTTCGTAGTGTATATGAAACCCTAGTCGTTTCGTACACTCAGCTCAGAGTTGAACTTGACTACTACACCTTTTCACTTTAAAGAGAACAAAAGTTAGTTTTAACACTTGAAAATTTTTAACACTCAAATATTTTTGGTACTCGAAATGTTTTGGCACTCAAAAATGTTTGGCATTGAAAAAAATTTGGTACAAATTTTTTTGGCCCTCAAAATTTTTTGGCACTCAGAAACTACTACGGGGGTACTACGAAGTATCCCCAGGCTGCCACTCCTCCCTCACTCGCTAGCTATAAAATGCCAAAAATGTTTGAGTGCCAAAAAGATTTGAGTGCAAAAAAATTAGTGAAAAAAATTTTGATTGCAAAAAATGTTTGAGTGCCAAAATATTTTGATTGCCAAAAAAAATTGTCAAAATATTTTGAGTGCAAAAAATTTGTGGCAAAAATTTTTGAGTGCAAAAAATGTAACTTTTATATTTATTTGTATAACTATAGTATGTGTACTAACATACACCAAAAAAGTTGTTTCGTAGTCTATATGAAACCATAGTCGTTTCGTACACTCAGCTCAGAGTTGAACTTGACTACTAGAGTTACGAAATGAAACCAGGTATGTACGAAAATACCCCAAATCAGTGTACGAAACAACTTGCAAACAAAACCTGGGTACGAAACAACTTGTGTACGAAACTCCCTGTAACCACGAAGACGAGGAAGAGGAAGAGAGAAAATATAATAGTCTTATTTTTTTAATCATAATTTCGTCTTATAAGGAAACAAAGATCTTAGGCGAGAACATTAAGACAATAATAATAATTTTACCTACGTATCTATTATTATTATTATTATTATTATTATTATTATTATTATTATTATCATTATTATTATTATTATTATTCTCATTATTATTATTATTATTATTATCATTATTATTATTATTATTATTATTATTATTATCATTATTATTACTATTATACTCATTATTATACTTAT
>JACEEZ010012877.1:45000-50000 GCA_016584305.1 Chionoecetes opilio
GTCAGTTAGCGTAGCAATAGAAAACGGAGAGATGTTACGTGAGGGTTAACTATAGAAGAATGTAGGCAGGCGTTAAATGTGTGAAATTTTGGATAAGGTAGTAGAGTTGAAGGCTCCTCCCCACCCATCCACTCCGTTGGGTATTGAAGTTCGGAATTAGCGATAATTGTAGAAATAGAAAACGGAGAGATGTTACGTGAGGGCTAACTATAGGAGAGTGTAAAACAAGAATAAATGGGAGCTAACCACACTAGTAGGGAAAAGGCAGTACAGTTGAAGGCTCCTCCCCACCCAGCCATGCGTCCACCAAGTATAGAAAAAAATGCAGTAATTGTAGAAATAGAAAACGGGGAGATGTTACATGAGGGTGGACTGTGATAGTGTATAAAAAGGTTAAATGGTAGCTAATAGACATAATTTTGGATAAGATAGTACAGTTGAAGGCTCCTCCCCACCCATCCAACAGCCAGGTAAAGAAGAAAAAAATCGTAGTAATAGAAAACGGAGAGATGCATCACGAGGGTGGACTGCGGGAAAGTGTCAAAAGGGGTTATGTGAGAGCTATTTTGGAAAAGGAAGTACAGTGGAAGGCTCCTCCCCACCCCCCAACAGCCAGGTAAAGAAGAAAAAAATCGTAGTAATAGAAAACGGAGAGATGCAACACGAGGGAGGACTGTGGGAAAGTGTAAAGAGGCGTTCAATGGGAGCCGATAGACATGATTTTGGAAAACGTAGTACAGTTGAAGGCTCCTCTCCACCCACCCCCAGTTTACCCCCAGTTTAAGAACCCTCGAGAAACTGCTTAGCCCGCTCCCCAGGCTCTCCAGGTGTCCCATGTGATCCCCTCCTCCCCCGGGCCGCCACCCCACCCTCTCCCTTCCTCCCCCTGGCCCCCTTCGCCCCCTTAATGCAGTCCCCCTTCCCCCCCTTGGCACCCCGGGTTCCTGAGGTGCCTGGGTGACCTGGGGGACCCGGCACCCCCGTCCTGGCGTGCTGGGTGTCCGGTCCCGGCTCCCCCGCCTCCCCCATCACCCCCACCATCCCTGGGTTGCCCGCCACGCCCTCAGGTCCCTGGGGTCCTCGCACACCTGGGGGAAGGGACGCCGGGTGATACACACACACACAACACACACACACACACACACACACACACACACACACACACACGCACAGACACACACACACACACACACATCTCCCCCCCCTCGACACACACTAACTACCTAACATTAACTAACAAAACACACACACACACACACACACACACACACACACACACACACACACACACACACACACACACACACACACACACACACAACCCCCCCACACAAATCCCCCACACACTCAACCTCCCCACACACACACATAACCCCCCCACAGCCCCTTCCCCCCTTCACACACACACACACACACACACACACACACACACACACACACACACACACACACACAACAACACCCCCACACTCAAACCCCACACACAACACACACAAACCCCCTCCCACCTACCCCCACCCACTCCTTCCCCCCTTACACACACACACACACACACACACACACACACACACACACACACACAACCACCCCCACACTCAAACCCCACACACAGACACACAAAACCCCTCCCACCTACCCCCACCCACTCCTTCACCCCTTACACACACACACCACACACACACACACACACCACACACACACACTCACCACACACACCACACACACACACACACACCACTGACCTGCATGACCCAGGCGCCGAGCTGCTTCACGGCGGTGGACACAAGGGTGAGTTCTTCTCCAGCTTGTGCATGTCCTTGACGTCCTGCTCGAACACGGCGATCTGGGCGGCCAGGACGGAGAGGTCTGAGCAGGAGCACCCGCCGTACCCCTGCCCGACCTGGGGAGGAGGGGGGAGGAGGAAGAAGAGGAGTAGGAGGTGGTAGAGGAGGGGGTAGAGGAGGAGAGGAGGAGGAGGAGGAGGAGGAGGAGGAGGAGGAATATAAACAGGAGAAGAGAAGAAGAAGAAGAAGAAGAAGAAGAAGAAGAAGAAGAAGAAGAAGAAGAAAAGAGGAGGAGTAGAAGGAGGAGGTGAATGAGGAGGGAGAAGGAGGAGGTGGAGAAGGAGGTAGGATTGGAGGAGGAGGAGAAGGAGGAGGAGGTGGCAGGGGTAGAGAAGGGGGAGGAAAATTAGGAGGAGGTAGGGGTGAAAAATGAGGAGGAGGAGAAGAAGAAGAAGGAGGAGGAGGAGGAGGAGGAGGAGGAGGAGGAGGAGGAGGAGGAGGAGGAGAGGAGGAGAGGAGGAGGAGGAGGGAGGCAGGATTAGGGAAGGTTATTATCTTTATTATATATTTTTCTCTTCTCATTTGCTTTACTTCATCTCTCTCTCTCTCTCTCTCTCTCTCTCTCTCTCTCCTCTCTCTCTCTCTCTCTCTCTCTCTCTCTCTCTCTCTCTCCCCCCCCACACACTCACCACATAGGGGTATCGCGAGTTCTGTCCCATCACGTTATCTACACGACCTCTAAGGTCCCTCCAGCGATCCCCGAACCCTCCTCCTCCTCCTAGTCCATTCCTCGCTGCTGATGATGCTGATGGTGCTGGTGGTGAGGGTGGTGCCGCCTCCTTCATCTTGCCCAATAAGTCTGTCATAGGACTATCTAGAGGAGAAAATGACACTTATTGCAGTCTTAATAATAATAATAATAATGTTATATTCACCCGAAGGCATACTGTAAGAAGGCAACAAAAAGACAATCACTTATTATTGTAGTCTATGTTGTTATTGTTGTTGTTGTATTAATGTACTACTACTACTACTACTACTACTACTACTACTACTACTACTACTACTACTACTACTACTACTACTACTACTACTACTACTACTACTACTACTACTACTACTACTACTACTACTACTACTACTACTACTACTACTACTACTACTGACTGCTGCTACTACTACTACTACTACTACTACTACTACTACTACTACTACTACTACTACTACTACACTACTACTACTACTACTACTACTACTACTACTACTACTACTACTACTACTACTACTACTACTACTACTACTGCTACTACTACTACTACTGCTGCTGCTGCTGCTGCTGCTGCTGCTGCTGCTGCTGCTACTACTACTACTACTGCTGCTGCTGCTGCTGCTGCTGCTGCTGCTGCTACTACTACTACTACTACTACTACTACTACTACTACTACTACTACTACTACTACTACTACTACTACTACTACTACTACTACTACTACTAAATTGGCCTACCCCTCTGTTTTTATTTTATTCTCTTACTGTCTTCTTTATAGGGGACTGGCAACTAAGCGGACTTTGTGTTCCCCATTTTTGTTGTGCCCTTGGCCAGTTCCTTGTGATGTAAAAATAAAAAATAAAAAAATAAAAAAATACTACTACTACTACTACTACTACTACTACTACTACTACTACTACTACTACTACTACTACTACTACTACTACTTCTTCTCTCTTTCTTTCTGTCTCTCTCTTTCTCACGCTCACACACAGGTGGAATATAATGTCAGTTATTGTAGTTTGAGTTGTTGTTGTTGCTGTTGTTGATGTTGTTTGTTGTTGTTGTTGTTGTTGTTGTTGATGTTGTTATTGTTGTACTAATATTCTACTACTCGTGGACTGTCTGTGGGAGATGTGTTACTTATTGTCGTTGTTGTGTTTTACTACAAGGACTATATATTTTTTTTTATTATTTTTTTAAGGGGACCAAACCACGATTTTTCTTGTTTTTTTTGCAAGGGGGGCTTACGTGCCCAACCCCAAGTAGATAAAGATGGGGGCATACGCTATGCTGCACGTGGCCTCGGTGCTCATCTCCGTGGCATTATCCCTTGAGCCTGTGGTACCCCGGGACACAGGGCTAGTGTGACACCCGGGTTACCACAGTTACCTTCCCCAGGTTTCCCCAGGTACCCATTTATCCACCATCCCAGAAAGGAAGGATGAACAGCTTTTGGGCTGTACGCCGACTGCCCTGGCCAGGATTCGAACCAGGGCCCTTGGATTCGTAGCTAGGCGCGCCAACAACTACACCACGGAGGCGCGAGTAGTATTTTATATATTCCACATTTTTAAATGGGGACCAAATTTAACTATTTTTCCTTGTTTTGAAGGGGGGCGTGGCTCCCGTGTCTCCCCTCCGAGAATGCCCCCGCCCATCACTCTTACCTGCTTGAGGGTACCGTGGATATGAATTATAAGCTGCCACCTCCCCCACACTGCCGCACACCACCACCACCGCCACCGCCGCCACACACGACAGCTTCAACATCACTCCTGCTGGGGAAATAGATAGACAGAGTGTTTGATATATGCATAGACACTTAAATATACTCACACACAAACACAAACACAAACACGTACAGAAATAACTGTATATATGTAAAACTTGTGTGTGTGTGTGTGTGTCATTCACCCATGGTCTTGTCCACGCGAGTCGGACTCGCGATCGCCTGTTTCACCCTCCCGGAGCGAGCTTGGAGCTCATTATTACCGATCTTTGGGTAATGCTGGGACCTCGCATACCACACACACCCTTCCCCTTGCTCAAGGGGGACAGTAACCGCCCGAATTTGTCAGTGGAAAAATCCCTAGGAGCGAGCGAGGCTAGGGATCGAACGCCGGACCACAGAATGGTGACAGACGCTCTAACCCACCGAGGTATTCAGACGGTCAAGCCGTTTAGCGGTGCGTGTGTGTGTGTGTGTGTGTGTGTGTGTGTGTGTGTGTGTGTGTGTGTGGTGTGTGTGTGAGGAACTCACGTGTGTGAGGAACTTCGTGTATATGTGTGTGCAATGACGGTCTGATCTACACTGACTAGCCGTGTGTGTGTGTGTGTGTGTGTGTGTCTGTGTGTGTGTGTGTGTGTGTGTGTGTGTCTGTGTGTGTTTGGTTTTTATCGACCAAAAATCATACACACACACACACACACACACACACACACAC
>JACEEZ010012877.1:55000-62500 GCA_016584305.1 Chionoecetes opilio
CTTCTCTTCTCTCTCTTCTCTCTCTCTCTCTCCTCTCTCTCTCTCACATACTCTCTCCATCCCTCTCTCTCACACACTTACCTTTCCCCCCTCCCCTATCTATCTCCCCCCCCACCACACACCCTCCCCCTCCACAACCCACCACACTCACCCAAACCCACCCCCACACCCAGGACCCAGGTGAGGGGGAATGCAACTGGGACAGCGCGCACCTGTGGAATCTGTTCTCCCAGGTGAAGATTCGCGTCGACCTCATGGGCACACTCGACACCAAGATCGATCTGCTCGTCTCAGCCATATTCCGCATGCGTCTCGCCGTACAAAGAGGTAGGTCGATAGATAGATAGTTAGATAGATGGGTATGGTTAGATGGGTAGATGGGTAGATTGATTGATAGATAGTTAGATGGGTATAGTTAGATAGATAGATTGAATGATTGATTGATTGATGGATAGATGGATAGATAGATAGACGGATAGATAGATAGTTAGATAGATAGATGGGTAGATACATAGATAAAGGGATAGATAAAGCAATAGATAGATAGATGATGGATAGACAGATGTATAACGTTAGATAGATAGATAGATAGATAGATAAAGCAATAGATAGATAACTAGATAGATGGATAGGTTGTTAGATAGATTGATAGATAAAGCAATTGATGGATAGATATATAAATGTATAGATAAAGCAATAGATAGATAGATAGGTAGGTAGATAGATAAATGGATAGATAGATAGATAGATAAAGGAATATATAGCTGTATATATAAAGCAATATATTGATAAATGGATAAATATACGTATAAGTAAATATATAGGTAAAGCAATAGATAGATAGATAGATAGGTAAATAGTTAGATAGATAGATAGATAGATAGATAAAATAATATAAATTAGTGGCAATGATAGTTTTGGTGAATACATTATTTTTAGGTTATAAAAAAAAAGTTTGATTTAGATTTCAAAGTTTTTTTATATATATTTCTGGATATTTTGTTAATTTCATGACATATTTATTGATGGATAACAGGCTTTTTCTTAGGATAAACTGGATATTTAGTGGATTTAAATGGATTAATGTGTGGATAGACAATTTTTTGGATGGATTAATAGATAGCAATGGATTTTTTTACGTGGATGTCTGGATTGGTAAAATTTGATGGATTTGAAGTGGATGAGGGAGTGATTAGGTGATTAGGGGGGTGTGGATGTATGTGGATTTTGTGGATTAGTAAATGGATTAGGTAGAATAGATGGATTTTAATGAGTTTTGTATGGTAGTTAAGTAGTAGTAGTAGTAGTAGTGGTAATGATTGAATTAGCTGTAGTAGTAGTAGGTTTGTAGTAATAGTAGTAGTGGTGTTATTAATAGTAGTTGAAGTAGTAGCAGCAAGAGTAGTAGTACAGCAGCAAGAGTAGCAATACAGTAGCAGCAGTAGTAATAGCAGTAGTAGTAGTAGTAGTAGTAGTAGTAGTTATTGATATTGTTATTGTTATTATGATGGCAAAGGTAGCAATAACAAAAACAACAACTACTACTACTACACACCACCACTACCACCATCACCATCACCACTTTAACCCCCCCCCTCCCATTCCCCAGCATATGACATGGTGGGTGAAGTCGGAGCCCCAGGGGAGGAGGGCACCCCGGGGGAGAATGGCAACAAGGGGCCCATGGGGGAACCCGGCCAATGCCCCGAGATGACCTGTCTAGTGGGTCCCGCGGGTGCCCCTGGGTTATCAGGGGAGGCTGGGGAGTCTGGACCGAAGGGGGAGTGTTGTTATGGTACACGGGGGTCTCGAGGGGCTAAGGGGGTGGGTGGGAGGGGCACGCCTGGGGTTTCTGGGGAGGCAGGGATGCGGGGGCAGAAAGGGGAGCCCGGACGAGTGGTCTGGGCGGGGCAGGACAGTCTGGATCTGGTGCCGTGGTGATTGCTGAAGTCTGCCTTGAAATGATCACGTTTTCTTTGATTAATTGACGAGATTTTTCCGTTTTCTGTTGTTCTTTTTATTATTATTGTCATTATTATTATTTAAGGTAAATTTCCAGATGAGGTTCCAATTTGACAACTGAAGTTTAAATTAAAACAACTGAAGTTTGTATTAAAACAACTGAAGTTTAAATTAAAATAACTGAAATTAAAATTAAAATAACTGAACTTCAAATTAAAATAATTGAATTTCGAATTAAAAGAAATAATTCATCTTTTATATGTTGAAATTCATTTGTTTTATTTTGAAGTTCTGTTGTTGTAATTTGGTAGTGAAAAGGTGTATTATGAAAACCCCCAGAAAAGTAACATATTTCTTCCTGCAAACTTTTTCTGATCTTTACCAGAGTGCTGCCAGCAAAGGGAAGAGAGGGAAAAAATTATTTATGAAAAGATATACCATTCTTTTAAATATTTTTACACACATTTATACACTTCATAGATAAAGCAACACAGGGTGAAGTAACGTATAGCTATTCCGTGTATGTTAGTACACATACTGTAGTTATACAAAAGAAAACAAAAGCTACATTTTTGGCACTTAATATTTTTTGGCACTCAAAAATTTATGGCACTCAAAAAATTTTGGCACTCAAATTTTTTTGGCAATCGAAGATGTTTGGCACTCAACCATTTTTGGCACTCAAAAAATTTGTGCGAAATTTTTTTGGCACTGGAAATTTACCTCCGGTTTGTTACTCTAGTTTGACACCTCTCCTAACCTAACCTAATCTGATTTAACCTAACTTAACCGTTTCAGGCTAGAATAACTGTAGATTTTCGGTAGTATATGTAATGCCATTATTATTATTGCGCCATGATAATGGAGTTCAAAATACTCAGAATGCAGAAATCTACACGATGATGTAGGTAAGAATCCTAGCACTTTTGCAAGCCACTACCGAACTAATACCAGAAATACTCCTGATGAAGACAACTAAACGTTCATGATACTTAAAACCACCGATCGTGTATTGGTCGAAACTGCACATATACAGATATACGTGTTTCAGCCCTGCCATATCTTGTTTACTGTAATATAAAGGACTATAATTTCTGCTTCTTTACCGTTTTGGAAACACACACACAACACACACACACATACACTTCTACCTTGCGAGTATTGATGATAAGAGGAATGCATTGTCTTCCTCCTCCCTCCTGGTGGTGGAGGGGGGGAGGACGGGAAGAGGAGGTAAGTAGGGTTATAATAAGTAGGGTGCCTCGGTTAATATTCCGCAGGAGTTGGCGGGCTCCACAGACCAGGTAAATTTCCAGATGAACACCGAACTTCCTTTGGTGGACGAAACTATTTTTTTCTGGTGAGTTTTGATGTGTTATGAATGAATCTGCTAACCGTTTCTGTCGCAAATAATATATATATATTTTTTTCTGGTGATATGCAACAAAAATGACAAAAAACAAACAAATTGAACCTAATACCTAACCTAACCTATACCTAACCTAACCTATATCAAACCTAACCTATACCTTACCTAACCTAACCTAACCTATATCAAACCTAACCTATACCTTACCTAACCTAACCTAACCTATAACCTATACCTAACCTAACCTAACCTATATCAAACCTAACCTATACCTAACCTAACCTAACCTAACCTATACCTAACCTAACCTAACCTAACCTATATCAAACCTAACCTATACCTAACCTTTACCTAACCTAACCTATATCAAACCTAACCTATACCTAACCTAACCTAACCTAACCTAACCTTTACCTGAAAAAAAAAAAAAAAAAAAAAAAGATTTGCGACAGAAACGGTTAGATAGCAGATTCATGCAAAACACATCAAAATTCACCAGGAAAAAGTCGTTTCGTCCACCAAAGTGAATTCGGTGTTCATCTGGAATAATACCTTAATTTAATTCTCCCATTTTAATCGAGGTTTATTTCTGCTTGTTCTTATTTTTTTAACGATTTTATTTATTTTCTCATTCTACCATTCTTATATTTTTTCATGTTTAAGTTTTTACCGTAGTTTTCTTTGCCTGTTTTCTTACCAAATCCACTTTTTTTCCTCCATGGTAGAAATCCACTTTTTTTCCTCTATGGTAGAAATCCACTTTTTTTCCTCTATAGTAGAAATCCACTTTTTTTCCTCTATGGTAGAAATCCACTTTTTTTCCTCTGGTAGAAATCCACTTTTTTTCCTCTATGGTAGAAATCCACTTTTTTTCCTCTATGGTAGAAATCCACTTTTTTTCCTCTATGGTAGAAATCCACTTTTTTCCCTCTATGGTAGAAATCCATTTTTTTTCCTCTGGTAGAAATCCACTTTTGTTCCTCTATGGTAGAAATCCACTTTTTTTCCTATGGTAGAAATCCACTTTTTTTCCTCTATGGTAGAAATCCACTTTTTTTCCTCTATGGTAGGTAGAAATCCACTTTTTTTTCTTTATGGTAGAAATCCCCTTTTTTTTATCTATGGTAGAATTCCACTTTTTTTCCTCCATGGTAGAAATCCACTTTTTTTTCCTCTATGGTAGATATCCACTTTTTTTTCCTCTATGGTAGAAATCCACTTACATTCTATCATTAACTTTGTAATGTATTTTGTGTGTCTGGTATTAGTACATTTATTCTGGTGTAGTTTCTTGTACGGTAGAGTATTTTTTTGCAGATTATTCCCTATTTCTATGTATTTTCTTGTATTATTAGAACTCTGTAAACTTTTCTGCTATTACTATTATCATTACTGTTATTATTATCACTATCTATAAGCTATTTTAATTAAGACTATAAGTATAAGTATATAAATAACAGCAACCTGTCACTAGTCGAGTTAATTACGTTACAACACATATAAATAACAGACATATTTTTAAGCCATTTTGTGATAAACTGAGGGAAATAAATAAAATGCTAATAAAAATATAAACAATAAAAATTCCCTTCAATAGACGACGTGTTTGTGTTTGTAAGATTCTTCAAGTCTGGGGTTTATTTTTCCCGTTTTCTGTATTAGTTCAGGGCGCGGGAGTGATTTCTTTGGCGGGAAAAATCATAACAAAAGCAAAGAGGATTTAGCCTTGCATATCAATGTTGACTCAGTTTGCTTCTCTCTCTCTCTCTCTCTCTCTCTCTCTCTCTCTCTCTCTCTCTCTCTCTCTCTCTCTCTCTCTCTCTCTCTCTCTCTCTCTCTCTCTCTCTCTCTCTCTCTCTCATACCCACCCACCGCAATAAGGATTTGATGTCATTAACCCCTTGAGACCCAGAGCGTAATTTCCATTGTAATTTGGGTACCATTTGACGATTTCTAGTGACTATAAGCAATATTTTATAGCTATGACCTGTTTGGTATCCTTGTCGATTAACAAATTTGGTATATTCAGTTACTTTTCGTAATTTTATGGTTCGACAACATACAATTTTTTATGGCAAAGGAAAGATCTGGGCGTGAAGGGGTTAATCAAGAGAACCTATTCGAGCTTTCTCTTCAAGTGACAACAAGAAACAACGGTATAAAACGGTATGGTCAACGTTTCATCACAGATCTCCGTAAAAATTATTTCTATGTCAGATTTGTTAATCGATGGAACAAATTACCAGCAAAAGTTGTCGAAGCCAGCACAATAACTACATTCAAAAACAGCCCTGACGCGTACTGTTAAGTAAATGGGTATTGATATTGCTCCGCGAGTTATATATTACGTATATCGTCCCCCGGATCGATTAGTGTTAGTGGCAGTGTGATAGTATTAGTTAACATACTTCATATCCTATGATTCTTCACTACGAAACTTCCATGTTCCTATCTTCTTTAGGGGCATGGTATCCTTTTCCAATTGTTTTCTTACAAGTAGTTTGATAAAAATAGTTAGTAATATGTAGTTCAGCAGATACCCTCGTTATAGACCAATAGCTAGCCTGGTATCTGTTCTTCCTATGTATTCCTATGTATTCCCTCTCCCTTCCCTCCCTTCCCTCCAGTTCATCCACCGATCTCTCCATTCGTAATATTAAGGAGAGAGAGAGAGAGAGAGAGAGAGAGAGAGAGAGAGAGAGAGAGAGAGAGAGAGAGAAATGAGTCACTATTATCTCTCTCTCTCTCTCTCTCTCTCTCTTTTCAGCATCAGGTCAGCTTATCTCGTTGCTGTGCGTAAAGAGAGAGAGAGAGAGAGAGAGAGAGAGAGAGAGATGTAAGTGTTGATTTGAATATGAAAGCAAATTTACTTTTCTTAATGTCTTTAAATAAAACTTCTTACTATTTAACCTTCATCTTAATTTCTTTTATTCATTTTTTTCAATTTTTTCTTTCTTTTTTATTTATTCTTTCTTTTCTTTTTTTCTTTCATATTTTTTCTATTTTTTTTCCTTCTTATTTATTATTAATTTTTTTCCATTTTTTTTCTTTTTTTTCTTTCTTTCTTATTTATTTGTTCTTTTCTTTTTTTCTTTCATATTTTTTTTTCCTTTTTTCTTTCTTTCTTTTCTTTCATTTATTCGCTCGTTCGTCTATAAAATTGAGATCTCTTTAATATATGAGTGAAATTAGCGTCTCTCTCTCTCTCTCTCTCTCTCTCTCTCTCTCTCTCTCTCTCTCCTCTCTCTCTCTCTCTCTCTCTCTCTCTCTCTCTGATAAGATATCTTAAGTAACTTGTTTACCTTATTTCTCCTCCTCCTCCTCCTCCTCCTCCTCCTTGTGTGTGTGTGTGTGTGTGTGTGGTGTGTGTGTGTGTGTGTGTGTGATGACCTTCATTATAGGTGAGGAGGTCATAAAAATAACAGTAATAATTAAATAATGATAATAATAATGATAATAATGATAATGATAATAATGATAATAATAATAATGATAATAATCGTAACTGTGAGTATAATGATGACAATAACTCTCTCTCTCTCTCTCTCTCTCTCTCTCTCTCTCTCTCTCTCTCTCTCTCTCTCTCTCTCTCTCTCTCTCTCTCTCTCTCTCTCTCTCTCTCTCTCTCTCTCTCTCTCTCTCTCTCTCTTCTGCAAGTCTTATGTTTTCACACTGCAAGCTAAAAGAAGTTAGGTCGAATAGGTCAATTTTATCTTAGGTCGAATAGGTCAATTTTATCTTAGGTCGAATAGGTCAATTTTATCATAGGTCGAATAGGTCAATTTGATGTAATTCATTCCCCTATTCATACATTCATACATTAATTTATTTGTTAGCATAGTTATTGTAGGGATTGGTCTATTTACTTAACTACCTGTCTATCTATCAATCTATCTATATATCTATCTACCTATTTATCTATATATTTATCAATCTATCTATCTATCTCTCTATCTATTTATATATCTATCTATCTGCCTATCTATTTATATGTCTATCTATCTATCTATCTATCTATCTACCTATATATCTACCTATCAATCTATATATCTATCTATCTATCAATCTATATATCTATCTATCTGTCTATCTATATATCTATCTATCTTCTATCTATCTATCTATCTATCTATCTATCTATCTATCTATCTATCTATCTATACAAGGTG
>JACEEZ010012877.1:67500-70000 GCA_016584305.1 Chionoecetes opilio
CCCATTACCCACCCCCCCCACCCATTCACTCACCCATTATCCATCACCACACACCCATTCACTCACCCATACCCATCACCCCCCCCCATCTATTCCCTCACCCATCACCCCATCATCCCCCACCCATTCACTCCCCATCACCCCCACACCCATTACCCCATCACCCCCCCCCTTCACTCACCCATTACCCATCACCCTACATAAAGTTTCCTCAATTAGAGAGAACTGCAACTCCGAATGCCAGGGGTCGCGGGCATTTTTTAAACTCACAATTTGGTAAAAAGTTGGTCAACTTGAAAAAAAAAATAGGGCTTATTCCACTGCACTTAAACAAAAAAGTATAATTTTAAGAACGATTTTCTTCTATATGTATATTGTATAGAAGCCTGATTCTGTAAAACTGTATTTAACCAAATAACCAAGTAATTATATTTTGAGAGGCGAGGTAAATGTTACTCTAGGATATTATATAGTCAATAACGTATGTTTGGGAAGTTATCTATACCTAGGCAGTCATATGTTCCTGTTATTATTGTGTATCAATCAGATAAAAAGCCTGGAAGTGAAATGAGTCGACGCTTTGAAGTAGCATTTTTTGTTTCCCAATCTCCCCGCCACATCTCCCCGCCACCACTCCCCGCCCCCGGCGTGTCGCCTCCACAATTATAACCCCCCATTGTCGCAGCAACAAGCCGATTTCGGCATTCTTTATTCTTCGTTTTTCCAAGGCATTGCTTTATTGTTTTTGACAAGCTTTTTCCCCCGACGCAGCAGTAACTGTCTTAGAAAACGTGTGAACATCGCCCCAAATTTACATGCCACAAAATACATGTAAAAAATTATTAGCTTTGCTACTCGAGGCGAGTAATTTGCATTAAATTGCTATCTTAGAACCCTTCCATCGTAATGCATGTCATGCATACACTTACTAGAACAACAGAAGAACGTTCTTTTTAGTATTCAGATGCGGTGCAAACAATATTTATCGCGAAATTGATTTATGAAAAATATTAGTCGCGGGGGGAAAAAACAGTAGACCAACCTTTGAGTTAAAACTGCCAGCGACCACTGGCATTTCTCGAGTTTCAGTTCTCTCCAATTCTCGCAACCCACTTTTTTTTCACAATTCTCGCTAATAGGCTGCTAAAAAAAAGACAAAAAAAGTGATCGGATCATCTCATAACTGGGCTTAAAATCTTCCCCTGCTCGAGCGGTTCCAAACTGTGCCATATGAGGGGATTCCGCAACAGGGGTGGCACCTGGACCGGACACACACACACACCACACACACACACACACACACACACACACACACACACACACATACACACACACACCACACACACACACACACACACACACACACACACACTTTCGCTTTATATTATTATAGATTTAGTTCACATATTTTGTTACCAAAGAATAACATTTTTTTCTTTTTTTTTAATACTGTTAGTGAGATTTTTTAATATTTCTAAGATTTATACGTAATTTTGAAAATGTATTATTCATTATTGACCTTGATACAACACACACACACACACACACACACACACACACACACACACCACACACACACACACCACACACACACACACACACGTGTTTGGAAGAAAAAAACTGGATAAAAGTAGATACGGAGACGTGACCCCACGAGTGTAGCTCAGGCCCTGTAAAACACAACTAGGTAAACACACACACACACACACACACACACACACACGTACACACACTATCATAACTCAAGGACCAAATACGTTCATCAGAAAACACACACACACACACACACACACACACACTCCAAGACCTCGATAAAACACACACACACCACGGAGAGGTCACGTGACACAGCCCACCTATATAAAGGAAGGAGTAACCAGAAAGAGCTCAGTGTCGTAACAACGTTCAGAGGGTACACACGCGACCCCCCTTCCAGGCCCCCCGCCACCCCTGCCTAGAGTCACGGCTGAGTGTCGCTGAGTGGGTCATAACAACACACTCCCTAACTACCTTCCAACCACCATCATGACCCAGGTGTGTGTGTGTGTGACTGTGTGTGTGTGTGTGTGTGTGTGACTGTGTGTGTGTGTGACTGTGTGTGTGTGTGACTGTGTGTGTGCGTGTATGTATTTTTTTTTTGTGTGTGTATTCATCTAGTTGTATTTTACAGGGCCAGAGCAATGCTCGTGTGGCCCCGTCTCCATATCAACATTTTTTTTATCATTCATCCTTAGTGCTTAGTGTTGGGGGAAGCCACCACCCCGGAGAGCAGGTCACAAACCCCGGCTAACACCCGGTACCCATTCACTGCTGGGTGGACAGGGGCTCGGGTTTTAAGGAAACAGCCCATCTGTTTCCGCTCCGCCCGGGGATCGAACCCGGGACTTCTCGGTTGTGAACCGAGCGTGCTTCCCCTACACCACGGAGTACCCCACCACGTGTGTGTGTGTGTGTGTGTGTGTGTGTGTGTGTGTGTGTGTGTGTTGCAGCAATATTTAGG
>JACEEZ010012877.1:75000-112500 GCA_016584305.1 Chionoecetes opilio
TTAGTATCGCTTCATAGGTCCTCTTCAACTTCGTCTCCTTAGTTAACAATCGGAAAACAGAACAGAAAGTTTTACAGTACCGAAAAGTTTTGTTTATTAGTCCCAAGCAAAGCAAGACAGACCACAACATTCTTTCCTCCTCATGTACACAAAACCTGTTCACGTGATACTTTTTACTCGTTATCCTACATTTCCTTATCTAGTATTTACGTGCAATGACTCAAACGAAGGAGGGGGAAGAGAGGAGGGAAGATAAGGCGGGGGTTCACAACTTCACACTGGCCAAAGGTCAGCACTTTGTAGCGCCGGAAAGTCGGTGTTTAGCGACCGAGTGCCGAGATTACGTTCACACACGCAATTCGTTCCGGGCAACAAATGCTGGTTTGTTGTTCCCGCGTCCCCGCCATCAACAGTGTTGACAGTGTACATTCAACCATGAATCGTCATTTTTCCCTTGATATCATCTACTAAATCAAACCCCACGTCTAACCTAAGATAATCTGATTTAACCTAACAACCGTTTCTGGCTGTAGCTAAATCGGCAAATTTTCGGTAGTATATGTATCGCCATTGGCATGGGAAATTGGGATTCAAAGTAAGGATGAAAAGATCTTCACGATGATATAAGTTTAATTTGTTAGTTTCTAGTACCCAATACCGAAATTATACCAATAATTGGGGTGATTGGGGAAGAGGGTGGTGCTGGCTTCTGCGTTTGTTTGAATTTGGCGCGCGAAAATTCTCGGTAACTCAGCAGATAAAGACCAATCGAGCGGTGTAGGTTTTTCCGACAAACATAGGCTGCGTTTACTCCCCGGGGATAAACTCAGCCTATGTTTGCCGACATATGCCAGTGTGAACCCCCTTAAAAGGAACCGTACAGATGGGAACACTAGACAATCTCGCTCGCGGGATGTCAAAACAATCTAAACATTCCAAGCGAAGAAAAAGAGACGTGAGCGAACACAGCATAAAGTTTACCTAATACTACTACCACAGCACGCCATAAGGTTAATATAACACGATATAACTGTTACACAACGTTGTATGCATCCATTAACATCGTAATATTAACTTAAAGAAGCTTATACAAGGTTATATAGACAATGACCTTGATTTTGCTTGATAGAGACGTGAGAAAACAGCATAACGTTGACCTAATACCATTAACACAGCACGCCATAAGCTTAATATAGCACGTAGAACTCTTACACAACGTTATATGCATCCACTGACATCGTAATATTAACTTAACGAAGCTTGCACGATGGTTAAATAGACTATGACCTTGATTCTCCTTGGTAGAAACTTATTTTAGAAAGTTGTACAGAGAGAAGGAGTGAGTTTTTATTCTGTGTCTGTTTATGCATGTGTTTGCCTGGCATATCGTCTACCAAGGTGGTATTGATGATGTTATATACTTGTGATGTGTTTATAAGTTACTGTATGCCGAATAAACCGTAAATTGATGCAGAATGAGCGAAATATCCTCATCTCATTTTAAGTTCTCGTTTGCTTCAGGCTGTTTTTGCTAATTTCCGTGCACTTACTAGCTATTTTATTTGATGTGTTCATATGTTTTACCAGTGAATATACAGCCGTGTCTCTAAAAACTTATTTGTATATAGTATTCTGCAAGTTTTATTTTTTTTTCTAGCTCAAATTTCTTCAGTTGTATTCATGTTTTAAGTGTTTTTGGTTCATTCACTACATTTTATTATTCATCTCTATGCAGTTTAGTGATGTGCTAAAGACGTTTACTAAGTTGTCTATCTTGTTTATGCATTATTGTCCTTATATATTCACAATTTCAAAGTTAATCTCGTGTTTCCATAGCTTTTTTTGATGTTCTAAAGACGTTTACTAAGTGTTATATCTTATTTAAGCATTATTTTCCTCATATGTTCACAATTTTAAAGCAAATCTCGTCTTTTTCTATCTTGTTGGTGTATTATTTTCCTCATTTATTCATAACTTGTAGATAACCTCGTGTTTCTATAGCGTTTTTTGATGTTCTAAAGACGTTTACTAAATGTTATATCTTATTTAAGCATTAGTTTCCTCATTTATTCACAATTTCAAAGCTAATCTCGTGTTTGCAGCGCGGTAGCAGCAGCGTGACTCTGCTCAACATGGCACAGGAGAGGGAGACAGTCACCCAGAGGATTACAAATCGCCCCTCATATCCTAACGGCAACGCCAACACCCTTAAGATCAGCAGTAACAGCAGTAACAGCAGTAATGGAGGCGGCAAAACAAAACTACAGCAGCTGCAGTCCTACCAGCGATCTGTTTTCGCCGCGCTGTTTCTGGGTTACGCCTGCTACACGTATAATAGGAAGAGTGTGTCCTATGCTACCCCGACCCTCCTGGCTACGGGGCTCATCACTACCAATACTGTGGGTAAGCATGAGTATAATAGGTCTTCTGTTTCTCCTTCTTCTTCTTGTGACCTTTGACGCTTAACCCCTTGAGGCCCAGAACGTTATTTTCATCGTAATTTAGATAAGCCATTAGACGCAATTAATGAATATAAGCAATAAGGTATGGATATGATCTGTTTAGTACCCTTGTCCACTAGATAATTTGGTATATTCAGTTACTTTTCGTAATTTTATGGCTCGACAACAGACGATTTTATATAGCAAAGGAAAGATCTAGGCGTGAAGGGGTTAATATCGCTTCATAGGTCCTCTTCAACTTCGTCTTCGTAGTTAACAATCTTGTCAACTCATCCCTTGGCTAAAGTTACCAGGTAGTTAGTGAGGAGTCATTGGGGAGCTTTAAAAGGAGGCTGGATAAATTCATGGATGGGGATGAAAGGTGGATGTAGGTAGTGTTAAGTAACAGGAACTACCTCGTGTAGGTCTCACGGCCTCTTGTAGCTTCCTTATTTTCTTATGCTCTTATGTTCTTACCCTTACATTTACCCATTACACTTTAGTTACTCTCACATTGAACCATTTTCTTTAGTTTAAAAATATCTGAAAATGAGCTTTTTTAGGGGTAACTTAATAAAATCTCAGGCGTCCGTCATGGAATATATAATCTTCGTAAATTAGTACATGAAATTGAAGAGATACGCGATAGAATTAAAGTAATTTATGCTTTATTATTTGTATTAGTTTTTATTATTATTATTGGGTTAGTTACTTCTATTCCTTGCATAGGAAAATATGTATGAAAATTGAGCTATATATTTCACCCTTGAGACCCAGAACGTAATTACCATTGTAATTTGAGTACCATTTGACGATTTTTAGTGAATATAAGCAATGTTTTATCGATATGACCTGTTAAGTATCCTTGTCGACTAACTAATTTGGTATATTCAGTGACTTTTCGTAATTTTATGGCTAACAACAGACGATTTTATATAGCCAAGGAAAGATCTGGGCGTGAAGGGGTTAATAGTAGCCGATTAAAATACGTTATTGAGTGAGGAAAACTTGCTTAATCTTTGTTATCTGGTAATTATGTGTTGTTATTGTGCGTGTAATCTTTCAGGTGTGATAAGCAGCTGTCAAAACATGGCGTACGCAGTCAGCAAGTTCCTCGGGGGCGTGTTATCGGATAAAATGAGTGCCCGTATCCTCTTCTCCGTGGGTAAGTGCCTCACAACACACACACACACACACACACGCATTCACACACATTCTCTCTCTCTCTCTCTCTTCTCTCTCTCTCTCTCTCTCTCTCTCTCTCTCTCTCCTCTTCCCTTTCTGGACTAACCCCCACCCAGCACCCCCACCAACCCCCCACCCCCACCCCACCCCCCCTGCTTTTTGTTTAATATCTGCACCTTTTTTTCAGTTGGCTCTTTTTCTCTTCCCTGTACTAATAGGTACTCTCTGTAGAACTTGTTTTCCTCTCTCTCCTCTCTCTCTCTCCTCTCTCCTCTTCTCTCTCTCTCTTCTCTCCCTCCTCTCTCTCTCTTCTCTCTTCCTTCTCCTCTCTCTCTCTCTCTTCTCTCTCTTCTCTCTCTCTTTTTTTTTTTTCTCTCTCTCTCTCTCTCTCTCTCTCTCTCTCTCTCTCTCTCTCTCCTCCTCTCTTCCTCCCCTCTCCTCTCTCCTCCCTCTCTCCTTCCCTCTCTCTCTCTCTTCCTCTCACCCCACAACCTCTTCTTCCTTATTTTCTAAAGTCTTTCCTTATGTTCTTCCTTATTTTCTTATGTTCTTCCTTATTTTCTTATGTTCTTCCTTATTTCCTTATGTTCTTCCTTATTTCCTTATGTTCTTCCTTATTTTCTGATGTTCTTCCTTATTTCCTTATGTTCTTCCTTATTTTCTGATGTTCTTCCTTATTTTCTGATGTTCTTCCTTATTTCCTTATGTTCTTCCTTATTTTCTGATGTTCTTCCTTATTTCCTTATGTTCTTCCTTATTTTCTGATGTTCTTCCTTATTTTCTGATGTTCTTCCTTATTTCCTTATGTTCTTCCTTATTTCCTTATGTTCTTCCTTATTTTCTGATGTTCTTCCTTATTTTCTGATGTTCTTCCTTATTTCCTTATGTTCTTCCTTATTTCCTTATGTTCTTCCTTATTTCCTTATGTTCTTCCTTATTTCCTTATGTTCTTCCTTATTTCCTTATGTTCTTCCTTATTTCCTTATGTTCTTCCTTATTTTCTGATGTTCTTCCTTATTTTTGATGTTCTTCCTTATTTCCTTATGTTCTTCCTTATTTCCTTATGTTCTTCCTTATTTCCTTATGTTCTTCCTTATTTCCTTATGTTCTTCCTTATTTCCTTATGTTCTTCCTTATTTCCTTATGTTCTTCCTTATTTCCTTATGTTCTTCCTTATTTCCTTATGTTCTTCCTTATTTTCTGATGTTCTTCCTTATTTCTGATGTTCTTCCTTATTCCTTATGTTCTTCCTTATTTCCTTATGTTCTTCCTTATTTTCTGATGTTCTTCCTTATTTTCTGATGTTCTTCCTTATTTCCTTATGTTCTTCCTTATTTCCTTATGTTCTTCCTTATTTCCTTATGTTCTTCCTTATTTCCTTATGTTCTTCCTTATTTCCTTATGTTCTTCCTTATTTTCTGATGTTCTTCCTTATTTTCTGATGTTCTTCCTTATTTCCTTATGTTCTTCCTTATTTCCTTATGTTCTTCCTTATTTTCTGATGTTCTTCCTTATTTTCTGATGTTCTTCCTTATTTCCTTATGTTCTTCCTTATTTCCTTATGTTCTTCCTTATTTCCTTATGTTCTTCCTTATTTCCTTATGTTCTTCCTTATTTCCTTATGTTCTTCCTTATTTCCTTATGTTCTTCCTTAGTTCCTTATGTTCTTCCTTATTTTCTGATGTTCTTCCTTATTTCCTTATGTTCTTCCTTAGTTACTTATGTTCTTCCTTATTTTCTTATGTTCTTCCTTATTCCTTATGTTCTTCCTATTTCCTTATGTTCTTCTTCTTATCCTTATGTTCTTCCTTATTTTCTTATGTTCTTCCTTAGTTCCTTATGTTCTTCCTTAGTTACTTATGTTCTTCCTTATTTTCTTATGTTCTTCCTTATTTTCTGATGTTCTTCCTTAGTTCCTTATGTTCTTCCTTAGTTACTTATGTTCTTCCTTATTTTCTTATGTTCTTCCTTAGTTCCTTATGTTCTTCCTTAGTTCCTTATGTTCTTCCTTATTTTCTTATGTTCTTCCTTAGTTCCTTATGTTCTTCCTTATTTCCTTATGTTCTTCCTTATTTTCTGATGTTCTTCCTTATTTCCTTATGTTCTTCCTTATTTCCTTATGTTCTTCCTTATTTCCTTATGTTCTTCCTTATTTTCTTATGTTCTTCCTTAGTTCCTTATGTTCTTCCTTATTTCCTTATGTTCTTCCTTATTTTCTTATGTTCTTCCTTATTTTCTTATGTTCTTCCTTAGTTCCTTATGTTCTTCCTTATTTCCTTATGTTCTTCCTTATTTTCTGATGTTCTTCCTTATTTTCTGATGTTCTTCCTTATTTCCTTATGTTCTTCCTTAGTTACTTATGTTCTTCCTTATTTTCTGATGTTCTTCCTTATTTTCTGATGTTCTTCCTTATTTCCTTATGTTCTTCCTTAGTTACTTATGTTCTTCCTTATTTTCTGATGTTCTTCCTTATTTCCTTATGTTCTTCCTTAGTTACTTATGTTCTTCCTTATTTTCTGATGTTCTTCCTTAGATACTTATATTCTTCCTTATTTTCTTATGTTATTCCTTAGTTACTTATGTTCTTCCTTATTTCCTTACATTCCTTAGTTCCTTATGTTCTTATGTCCTCCTCCTCCTCCTCCTCCTCCTATATATATAACTGTACTTAAGGTCTACTACTTAACTACTACTCTACTACTTACGTTAATTCCTCATGTCTATATATAAGTTGTTGTTGTTTTTCCTGTATACCTTCGTGTGAGAGCAAAATTATTATTATTATTATTATTATTATTATTATTATAATTATTATATCAGGTCTTGCTATGAGCGGGGTGAGCACTTTGCTGTTCTCGAGGACGGAGGACCCAGTGCTGTGGTCGATGCTGTGGGCGCTGAATGGGTTCGCTCAGGGCTGTGGATGGCCCTCCTGTGCTAAACTGTTGAAGAAAGTGAGTACACTCTCAGAAATGGGGGGTACATTAAGGGTCGAATTGTTACATGGCACCATCACTACCCTTTTTAAACCCTATGTCCAGGCTGGAGGGTAGATGCTGCCGATTATACCCTTTATCTACCCTTTTTAGACGAGAGGGTTGCAAAAGGGTATATTTGTGTCCATCCGAAAGGGTATATTTGTAAGGGTAGGAAAAGGGTAGCAGTATTTCATCACTACAAACACCCTTTTTCTACCCTTTTTTTCTAAGAGTGTAGTGACACAGAGAGAAATCTGAAATAATCCTGAATCAGAAAGAAAAAATGAAAAAGATGCGTTCTTTTTACACTTGTATTGTGCACAAAACTATTCATTAACACCTTGAAGATTTAAAAAGGAAATAGGGAAAGACTGGTTCACAATTAGGGTGGTAAATGATTGGAATGGACTCAGTCGTCAGGTGGTCAGTGCGTAATCAATATAGGGAGCTGGATAAATTCATGGATGGGGATGAAAGGTGGATGTAGGTAGTGTTAAGTAACAGGAACTACCACGTTTAGGTCTCCCAGCCACTTGTAACTTCCTTATTTTCTGATGATCTTATGTTCTATGTTGCGTATTTAGCCGATTTAGTGTCTACGCCAGTCTGTAGAGTTACATAGTGAAACATAGCAAGGCGTCACCGCAGAGTTTTTCGCCCACTCTTCTCTGTGGCGACTTTCTTGGCTCACCCTCGCGCGCCAGTTTCATGTTAAAGCGAAGGCCGAGCTTCAAATTAAATACTTGACAGTTCTTCCTTCTCTCTCTTGCCTCACGCCCCCCTAGGTAATTACCCACGCCCCCCTAGGTAATTACCCACGCCCCCCTAGGTAATTACCCACGCCCCCCTAGGTAATTACCCACGCCCCCTAGGTTAAGAACTGCTATCCTATCCTAAATTAGGCTATACTATTTTTTCCTTGTAGTGGTTCGAATAGGTGTTCTAGTTAGTACCTGTTCTTCCTATGTATATGTATATAACTCACCATGTTCCTAACTTCAACCACACGCTCCTAACTTCTCACTTTCTCGACTTCTCACCACGATCCTAACTTATCAGCCACGTTCCTAACTTCTCAACCCCTTTCCTAACCCCAACTGCGTTCCTAACTTCTCACTACCATCCATCCTAACTTCACACCACGTTCTTAACTTCAACCAAGTTATATTTTCCCAATCACAACACTATCCAAATCTAACTTCAACCACGTTCCTAACTCCCCATCACGTTCCTAACACTGTCTCCCTCCCGTGCAGTGGTTCAGCCCGGACAACTTCGGCACATGGTGGAGCGTTTTGACGGCCAGCAGTAACCTGTCGGGCACGCTGTCACCCTTACTGGCCGCCTACGTCATCATAACACACGGCTGGAGCGCCTCTCTGGTCATTGCGGGTGCGTGGCAGTGGCAGGGTTATAGTGGTGGTAGTAGTGGTAGTGGTAGTGGTGGTTATAGTGGTGGTAGTAGTAGTCTCTGGCCATAGCGGGTGAGTGGCAGTGGTGGTTATAGTGGTGGTAGTAGTGGTAGTGGTAGTGGTGGTAGGGGTGGTAGTAGTAGTCTCTGGTCATAGCGGGTGAGTGGCAGTGGTGGTTATAGTGATGGTAGTAGTGGTAGTGGTAGTGGTGGTAGGGGTGGTAGTAGTCTCTGGTCATAGCGGGTGAGTGGCAGTGGTGGTTATAGTGGTGGTAGTAGTGGTAGTGGTAGTGGTGGTAGGGTGGTAGTAGTAGTCTCTGGTCATAGCGGGTGAGTGGCAGTGGTGGTTATAGTGATGGTAGTAGTGGTAGTGGTAGTGGTGGTTATAGTGGTGGTAGTAGTAGTCTCTGGTCATAGCGGGTGAGTGGCAGTGGTGGGTTATAGTGGTGGTAGTAGTGGTAGTGGTAGTGGTGGTTATAGTGGTGGTAGTAGTAGTCTCTGGTCATAGCGGGTGAGTGGCAGTGGTGGTTATAGTGATGGTGGTAGTGGTAGTGGTGGTTGTGGTAGTGTTAGTTAAGTGGTGGTAGTAGTAGTAGTAGTTACTAGTGGTAGTGGTAGTAGAAGTGTTGGTTGTAGTGGTGGTAGGAAGGGAGGTTGTAGTAATATGTGTGTGTGGGTATTAGTGGTATAGTTGAATAATAGTAGTAGTAATGGTAGTAGTGATGATAGTAGTAGTTCTATAGTAGTTGTGGTAGTTCATTTTAGCACTTAGTAGTAGTAGTAGTAATAGTTAGTTGCCTAGTTGTTGTAGTAGTAGTAGTAATAGTAGTAGTAGTAGTTGTTGTGGTAATAATAGTAGTAGTAGATGAAAATGATGATAATAACAATAATGATAATGAAAATAGTAATAATAATGATACTAATTCTCTCTCTCTCTCTCTCTCTCTCTCTCTCTCTCTCTCTCTCTCTCTCTCTCTCTCTCTCTCTCTCTCTCTCTCTCTCTCTCTCTCTCTCTCTCTCTCTCTCTCTCTCTCTCTCTCACACCCACACAGGGTTGGCATCCATCCTCATGAGCGGCGTAACACTGGTAACACTCGTCGACGACCCAGAGCAGGCTGGCCTACCTAGTCCTGCCCGGCCTGCACGGGAACCAGGTACGTGTACGTGTGTGTGTACGTGTGTGTGTGTTTGTACGTGTGTGTGTGTGTACTGTACGTGTACTGTATATGGGGGGGGGGAGGAGGGGGGAGGAAGGAGGGGAGTAGAAGGAGGGGGGATAAAACAGGGCTGTAAATGTAAGAACGTAGCTATACTATATTAATAACTTTTCTCTCTCTCTCTGTCTCTCTCTCTCTCTTTCTGTCTGTCTTTTTTTTTTTTCTCTCTCTCTCTCTCTCTCTCTCTCTCTCTCTCTCTCTCTCTCTCTCTCTCTCTCTCTCTCTCTCTCTCTCTCTCTCTCTCTCTCTCTCTCTGTGTGTCTGTCTCTCTCTCTCTATCTCTCTCTCTTTCTCTCTGTTTGTCTGTCTCACACTCTCTCTCTCTCTCTCTCTCTCTCTCTCTCTCTCTCTCTCTCTCTCTCTCTCTCTCTCTCTCTCTCTCTCTCTCTCTCTCTCTCTCTCTCTCTCTCTCTCTCTCTCACTCTCTCTCTCTCTCTCCCCTTACAGTAAAGACAGTCGAGCAGAAGGAGGAGACTAAAGAGAACAACAACAACAACAACAACCAGCAAGGGGGAGGCATGAAGGACCTCCTCGCCTCGCCCTTCCTCTGGCTCGTCTCCGCCTGCTACCTTTGTATCTTCATGGCAAAAACAGCCATCTCGGAGTGGGGACAACTTTACCTTATCACGGAACTGGGACGGTCGCAGATGGAAGGTGAGTTGTAGTAGTAGTAGGAGTAGGAGTAGTAGTAGTAGTAGTAGTAGTAGTAGTAGTAGTAGTAGTAGTAGTAGTAGTAGTAGTAGTAGTAGCAGCCAGGAGCGCCGCTAGAAATATATATTTTTTTGGGGGGGGGAGGGGGTTGCGCAATTACTAACCATGAGAAATGGGAAAACCACACTGCACTTCACCATACGTACGCGTTGATGTATGGCTAAATCCCCCATCTTGCCTCCCGTCCTCCCTCCAAACCACCATAACAGGCCTCCCGTCCTAACCTTGCTATGTCTGATTTATCTCTTGGCTTCCTCCATGCTCATACATAAAGTACAGTAAGTCTTATAAAGTCTCAATTATCAGTCTCAAAATATCAGTCTCAAACTCTCAATAGCAGACTTTCTACTCAGAATTGCACATTTTTTCAGTTCCCCAAACATGTGACATATATACACTATAGTATACCGAGTATTACACCATGGATTTAACAAGTATTTGACATAAAATTGCCAATCTATTCTCGAACACACGGCGAAATTTCGGAGAGGGGGCGTTAGTAATTAGTTAGTTAGTAGTAATAGTAGTTAGTTAGTAGTAATAGTAGTAGTAGTAGTAGTAGTAGTAGTTAGCAGAGCTGGGCACGTTCCTGGATTTGGGGTAGTCCGTACCTGTACTTCCGTACTTCGGGACGCGGGTCGTCCGTACCTGTACTTCCGTACCTTATTTTACTTTGTTCTGTCCGTACCCGTACCTCCGTACCTCCGTACCTGTACCCTATAACTATTAAAACGCGCCTGAAAAAATATAGTCAGTACCTCAAAAATAAAACAAAATACAAGGCTATAATACATCAGAGCTTCATAAATATATATAGCAATATATATTTACCATCAAATAATCATCAAATCAATTAAAATAAAATTTGTCTCCAGTCTTCACAGTTCACAAATGAGTGAAATGACTAATTAGTTTAAATCACAAGTTTATTCTAGAGTGTATAACTCCTACTCCACTTCCTTCTCCTCCTTGTACTGCTGCTACACCTCCTTGTAGCCTAGGAGGTGCATGTTGCCCCTCACAAACACCAGCTGCTCAAAGTTTATGTTGCTGAGGCTGGACCTCTTCGGCCGCAAGATGTCTCCCGCGGAGCTGAACAGCCTTTCCACGGCAGCAGAGCTGGGGAGAGGGGTGTTGTACCTCATGAAAAGGTCCAGCCAGGCATTCCATTACACTACTACAGCTACTATCCCCAGACACACTCCTGCTCCTGTCGCTATCACTTCTTTTCACGTATTTGTCCATGTTAGTTGTAAACACTAAACAGTAAGCAATAGCAGTGAAACTTTGAAACGCGTTGCCGGGTGATGTGACTGTAAACATAAAACATTGTTGATCTTGAGCTTGATGCCGCACGTTTGGTGTTTACCAGGCACCACAGATGCACGGATCTCGCCTTAGGAAATGATCAGCTGACAGCTAGTGGCAAATTGCCCGCCAAAACGCGTGAAAGTTATTCTGTGGACTGTTTTTTCGTCTTCGTTTTTTTTTTTTTCATCATAGAAAATATCAGGTACGGAAGTACGGACCCAAAATTTCGCAGGTCCGTACCTGTTACTTCCGTACCTTTGAAAAACTTTCCGTACCTCCGGACTTCCGGACCTAGTTTGGAAGTCCGTAGGTACGGAGGTACGGAGGTACGGACAGAGGTACGGAAGTGCCCAGCTCTGGTAGTTAGTTAGTAGTAATAGTAGTTAGTTAGTAGTAATAGTAGTTAGTTAGTAGTAATAGTAGTTAGTTAGTAGTAATAGTAGTTAGTTAGTAGTAATAGTAGTTAGTTAGTAGTAATAGGAGTTAGTTAGTAGTAATAGTAGTTAGTTAGTAGTAATAGTAGTTAGTTAGTAGTAATAGTAGTTAGTTAGTAGTAATAGTAGTTAGTTAGTAGTAATAGTAGTTAGTTAGTAGTAATAGTAGTTAGTTAGTAGTAATAGTAGTTAGTTAGTAGTAATAGTAGTTAGTTAGTAGTAATAGTAGTTAGTTAGTAGTAATAGTAGTTAGTTAGTAGTAATAGTAGTTAGTTAGTAGTAATAGTAGTAGTAGTAGTAATAGTAGTTAGTTAGTAGTAATAGTAGTTAGTTAGTAGTAATAGTAGTTAGTTAGTAGTAATAGTAGTTAGTTAGTAGTAATAGTAGTTAGTTAGTAGTAATAGTAGTAGTAGTAGTAATAGTAGTTAGTTAGTAGTAATAGTAGTTAGTTAGTAGTAATAGTAGTTAGTTAGTAGTAATAGTAGTTAGTTAGTAGTAATAGTAGTTAGTTAGTAGTAACAGTAGTAGTAGTAGTAATAGTAGTTAGTTAGTAGTAACAGTAGTAGTAGTAGTAGTAGTGAAATATATACAATATAATTAGCATTCAATAATTCTTTCCCTAATCTTCCTCCTCCTCCTCCTTCCCCAGCGAGTTCGTTCACCAGTGCCGTGGAGACCGGCGGGTTCTTCGGCGGGATTCTGGCCGGGGTGCTGACCGACCGTATTGCCTCCAAGGTGAGAGAGAGAGAGAGAGAGAGAGAGAGAGAGAGAGAGAGAGAGAGAGAGAGAGAGAGAGAGAGAGAGAGAGAGAGAGAGAGAGAGAGAGAGAGAGAGAGAGAGAGACTTGACTAAACATTGTAATCTATTTGCAAGAACATGGAAGTAAGAATATGAACATAGGAACCAAAAGAATAAATATATATATATATATATATTACCCATTTATATACGTAGAACCATTTGTAGTAGTAGTAGTAGTAGTAGTAGTCCTTGTTGTTGTAGTGGTAGTAGTAGTAGAAGTAGTAGTAGCAGTAGTAGTAGTAGTAGTAGTAGTAGTCGTTGTTGTTGTAGTAGTAGTAGTAGTAGTAGTAGTGGTATTAGTAGTAGTTGTTGTTATAGTAGTATAAATAGTAGTAGTAGTAGTAGTAGTAGTAGTAGTAGTAAAAGTAGTTGTAGTATAGTAGTAGAAGTAGTAGTAGTGGTAGTAGTAAAAGTAGTTGTAGTATAGTAGTAGAAGTAGTAGTAGTGGTAGTAGTAGTAGTAGTAGGAGTAGCAGAAGTAGTAGTAATAGTAGTAGTAGTAGTAATAGTAGTAATAGTAGTAGTAATAGTAGTAGTAGGAATAGCAGAAGTAGTAGTAATAGTAGTAGTAGTAGTAGTAGTTCCTGTTGTAATAGTAGTAGTAGTAGTAGTAGTAGTAGTAGTAGTAGTAGTAGTAGTAGTAGTAGTAGTTGCAGTAGTAGTTGTTGTTGTTATTACCATACCAAAAGAAATAAAAAAAACATGTTATCTATATATTGACGTGTATATTTCCCGTCCGCAGGTGAAGGTGCGGGCCAACGTGCGTCTGTTGGTGGCCGCGGCCTTCATGTGTGTGTGCTGCGGCGGCCTGTACGTCCTGGCGGCTGTGCTCACCAAGAACTCATCCCAGGTGTGTGTGTGTGTGTGTGTGTGTGTGTGTGTGTGTGTGTGTGTGTGTGTGTGTGTGTGTGTGTGTGTGTGTGTGTGTGTGTGTGTGTCTACCAACCCATTCATCTATCTACACTGTTTACCTATCCACAACTCTTGAATTCTCGTCACCACAACACTATAAACTCCACATCTTTAATAGAGTTTATAAAAGATACGTAACATTTAATCTGGTGTCTGCTGATCGGTGTTTCTGGCTTAGGGCAAGGCAGGATGGTGTGAGGGGGGGGAGATAGGCTGGATGGTGAGAGGGGGGGGGAGATGTAAAAATCCTGACTTAGAAAGAAAAAGTGAAAAAAGTGCGTGTTTTTAGCACTTATTGGGCACATCATTATTGTTAAACGCCTTGCATATTTACCCTGCAGCTATAATTAGATCACGTTGCAAGGCCGCCGCACACCAGAAGCTACGCGCTATAATAATAATGAGAAAATAACAATAATTGTAATAATAATAAATGATAAAAAATAAATATTGCATTAGAGTGTGTTGAGTTCGTGGCAGCGTGCAAGGCGTCCCCGCAGTGTTTTCAGCCCCACTGGCCTCCTCAGACTTCTTGGCACCCTCGTGAGCCACCTTCATGTTAAAGCGAAGGCCGAGCTTCATGTTATATACTTGACCGTTCTTCCTTTTCCTCTCTTGGCTCACGCCCCCCTAGGTCATTTCCAACGTCTCCCTAAGGGGGCGAGCCCCCCAGGTTAAAATCCGCTGTTTTAACAGATACTTCCACCTCTTCCTTCCCTCTGCTCCCCTCTCCCCGCCCCTCACAGCCTCCCCTCTCTCCCCCAGGTGGCGGTGTCCTGTGTGGGGCAGTGTTGGGCGCCAGCATGTTTGGTCCCATCTCCATCTACGGCATCGTGGCCTCCGAGTCCTTCCCCGCCCACCTCTCAGGCACCGCCCACGCCTTCGTGGCCCTGGCGGCCAATGGTGAGTCATTTACAACAATACTAGGGTGGTGATGCTGGGAGGGGTTTCAGGTTTTTTTATTTATTTGTTTCTACCTCCGTCAAGAAAGCTATAAGTACAGTTATCTGTCTGTTTGTTTGTTAGCAGGATTTTACAAAACGTTTACGGATACAGTTGCTTGAAATGTTTACCCGAGGAGAGGTTTGGCCCAGCTTGGCGGTGAGGCATTTGTGGAATTGATCTGGATCCGGATCCAATATTTTCTTAAAGTTATCCTTCGAGAGTTGGTTTGCATAGGTTCTCTACGCACCATGCTGGCGTGGCCATGCAGGCCCACAGCCACGGAGGGCTGAGCCTTGCCACGACATCCATTAGCCCCCCGAGAAGGTTTTATCACTTACAAGCCTATGTGATTTGTACAAGGGAAACAATACGAAAATTTAGGCCAGATTTGCTACTTTTTCATGACACCTGATGATTTGATTCCCTACAGCAGTACAGCTACATTAATTCATTCTTGGAGAAATTTTAAGAAATTTTAGTAAAAACATACTAGCTAGTCTAGTAGAAAGATACGTGGACGTGGAAGGAAAATATAAAAAAGTAAAGCCCCCCTACGATGGAAATAGCCCCCCCAAATTTCAAGTCCTGGCTACGGGCCTGGGCGCGGCGCTCCCATAAAGGCACTCCAGCCATTGTTATGAAGTTTAAATGGGCTGAGGGTGACCCCGACGGGCGAGACACGGCTCTGACTGTTGCAAGTGTAAGGCTATCAATAATGCGTGCAAGTATTATTGTGTTCATTAGAAATTGTACTTTAATTCACTCGTTCAGCCTTGGCGGAGGGATGTATGTAAATTTTTACAGGCGATCTCCCAGTGTCCTTAACCCCTTCACGCCCAGATCTTTCCTTGGCTAGAAAAAATCGTCTGTTGTTGAGCCATAAAATCACGAAAACTAACTGAATATACCAAATTAACTAGTGGACAAGGATATTAAACAGGTCATAGCTATAAAATATTGCTTACAGTCACTAAAAATCATGTAATGGTACCCAAATTACAATGGAAATTACGTTCTAGGCCTTAAGGGGTTAAGTTATATTCCTGTTATATTCCAGTCTTTTTTGTGTTTCAGATATTTGCACTATTGGTTCTACATTACATTGTTATTCCTTCCTGTGTTGCAGTGGGCGCGGTGTTGGCGGGGTGGCCTCTGAGCAGGGTGGCGCGGGCGTGGTCGTGGGCGGGGGTGCTGACGCTGCTGCAGTTCCTGTGTGGGGGCGCCGCCGTGCTGATAGTAACCACCCCGCGCCTCCACGTCACCCCCAAGGCCAAGCACCACTAGCGGGACTCGAACCCAGGACCACGACAACCACCTTCTACCTAGTTATATGTTGTGTTTTATAGTACAAATAGTAATTACTTGTATAATAGACCAATAACAATAATAATGATAATATTTACCTCTGTCCTGAACATTCTTCTTCTTCTTCTTGTGACCTTTGATTAGTAGTATCGCTTCACAGGTCCTCTTCAACTTCGTCTCCTTAGTTAAGAAACTTGTCAACTTTTTCCTTGACTATTACCTTGGGATACTAAAACACTTTCATTAGTTTTCTGTATTGCAACTATCCTTTCAACTATTATTACATATTTTCCTTATTTTCTCGAGTGTTTTAGGTACCTTTTATGTAACTCTCCGAAAGCTATATTCTCGCCCATTGTACTATCCGTGTGTGACGTGTGAATGATATTTAATTTATACTTTATGAATGTAAAGAAATATGACCACTTTTTTGTTTTATTTATCTTTTATACTCAGTTCAGTTCAGTTCAGTTGTGGGTCGGGAGTCAGGCCTTTTTCAACAGTTGTGGGTCGGGAGTCAGGCCTTTTCCAACAGTTGTGGGTCGGGAGTCAGCCTTTTTCAACAGTTGTGGGTCGGAGTCAGGCCTTTTTCAACAGTTGTGGGTCGGGAGTCAGGCCTTTTTCAACAGTTGTGGGTCGGGAGTCAGGCCTTTTTCAACAGTTGTGGGTCGGGAGTCAGGCCTTTATTACCGGCACTCCCTGACGTGTTCGTTCTTACTGTCTGGGTCTTTAATTAGTTGTCTTCTCTTATTCTATCTTATTAGTTTCTTTCTTTTTCTTCTTATTTTCTTGGTCATCCAAAAACTGTGATTGTCTTTTTGCTTCTTCACATTCCCTCTCAACAATACTCCCCACTTAGTCTCTTCCTCCTAGGTAAGGTTGTGTGTAGCCTTCTTCCTCCTCTAGGTAAGGTTGTTGTAGCCTCTTCCTCCTCTAGTAAGGTTGTTGTAGCCTCTTCCTCCTCTAGGTAAGGTTGTTGTAGCCTTTTCCTCCTCTAGGTAGTTGTTGTAGCCTCTCCTCCTCTAGTAAGGTTGTTGTAGCCTCTTCTCCTCTAGGTAAGGTTTTGTAGCTTTTCCTCCTCTAGGTAAGGTTGTTGTAGCCTCTTCCTCCTCTAGTAAGTTGTTGTAGCCTCTTCCTCCTTAGGTAAGGTTGTAGTAGCCTCTTCCTCCTCTAGGTAAGTTGTTGTAGCCTCTTCCTCCTCTAGGTAAGGTTGTTGTAGCCTCTTCCTCCTCTAGGTAAGGTTGTTGTAGCCTCTTCCTCCTCTAGGTAAGGTTGTTGTAGCCTCTTCCTCCTCTAGGTAAGGTTGTTGTAGCCTCTTCCTCCTCTAGGTAAGGTTGTTGTAGCCTCACACTTTTCTTTCTTTCATTACTGTAGGCTGGGCACCATAGCAGAAAATGTTTTAAGTCCTCCTTTTCCTTTTATACTGAAGATAAAAATGGATATAAGCTTACACGCATATAAAATTTACTATTATATGAACAGATTAATAACTATGAAGCATTGATAAGATGTACAATAAATACGAAACATCATTATTAGCCACAAAAAGGCTTATTATGTATTTTTAGGAAAGTAAATATTTGTATAGTTCTAACGTGAAGGTTTGACAGTGTTGCCACCTCGAGGACAGAATGGCAACCACATGGTAACAACGAAAATATAGGGATTAATATTTTATCATGTGCAGTATTCCTTTTGTATGATGTATTTTGATGTAGTTCGTTTATTTTAATCCCTAATATGTGATTTTATGTATTGAATTGAGTTTTTTTGGTATCTTATCCGAGTTTTTTTTTATTATTTTGTGACTGGCAACACTGATCCTCGACTCTCCGAACCCGACAACAAAAAGTGAGTGTCCGCCATTATTTATCTATTATCCTCCATTACTCCATTATTTACCCATTCCAAGTGACCATTTCCATACCAGAGAATCCTTAACACATATAGAATCTCTGCATACCAAAATAATTACTGTAGGAAACGTGAATTACCTAAAAATAAGTAAAAACAAAATGGATAATTGCCTTGTGGAAAATGACAAAACAAAGCTAAATTTTCTGGTTTTTTCTGTGAGGTCATAGAATACACGTGTTATGGCTGCTTCCTTGTGACCTGACCTCCATGTTGTGACCTACACGTGACCTTGGAACGTAGGATTAAGTGAGAAATAAGGAAAAATATGTTTTGATAGAAGGGTACGTGTCATTTTTTTTTTCTCTCTCTCTCTCTCTCTCTCTCTGTCTCTCTCTCTCAGCATGGAAGAAGGAGGGAAGAAGAAGAGGGAGGAGGAGGAGGAGGAGGCAAAGAATGGAGGAGGACAGGCAGGGGTAAATATTCCGCAGGAGTAAGGGAGGTCAATCACCACTCCAGCAAATTTGTTTTTTTGGATAATTTATAGTTTCAGCCAACCAACGCTTTTCTGATGCGCCTTATGTTTTTCTGGTGTGTTTTGATGTGTTTTGAATTAATCTGCTAACAGTTTCTGTCGCAATATTTTTTTTTTTTTTTTTTTTTTTTTTGAGGTAGATTTTTTAGGTTTTTTTTTTTTTTTTTTTTTTTTTTAGGTAAAGGTTAGGTTAGGTTAGGTTAGGTTAGGTTAGGTAAAAGTTAGGTTAGGTTAGGTATAGATAAAGGTTAGAGGCGTTTTACTGCGGGGATCCTGATTGCAACCGAAAATTTTCGGTTGCTCAAATTTCGATCCCTGTTCAACCATCCAGGGAAGATGATTGGCCCGACCCGCAATCATTTGTTGTTGTTGTTGTGACCGTTTGCAACCGAAAATTTTCCGATTGCAACCAAAAATCCCCCGCAGAAAACGCCTCTAACCTATACCTAACCTAACCATTACCTAAAAAAAAAAAAAAAAAAAAAAAAAACCTATAGATAACCTTTACGTACCTAAAAAAAATAAAAAAATAAAAAATGCGACAGAAACGGTTAACAGATTAATTCAAAACACATCAAAACTCACCAAAAAAAAATAGTTAAGTCCACCAAAGCGAGTTCGGTGTTCATCTGGAATAATACCCTAAATCAAACCTAACCAAACCTAAACGTAACCTAAATCTAACCTAACCAAACCTAAACGTGACCTAAATCTAACCTTAACATAACCTAAATCTAACCAAACCTTAACATAACCTAAATCTAACCTAACCAAACCTAAACGTAACCTAAATCTAACCTAACCAAACCTAAACGTGACCTAACTCTGTTATTATTATATATAAATAAGTGTTATATTTTTGGTTTCCGCAAGTGAATAACTACTGCACATTATACTAAACCGAAAATAATTGAGAAACAGTAAGCTGGGTTAAGATTCGTTTTATCGCCCTTGCCATATCTCGCTTACTACCTTATGAAGGACTAATCATTTGTAATACACGTCTTCTACTAACCTTCAAACCTCTTGGAAAGCTGTTACTTTGGTCAAAATCACGGACAAAAATGATCTAATAAGAATAGACAAGCTGTAAGGTCTGTGGAGCCCGCCAACTCCTGCGGAATATTAACCAAGGCGAGGTTCCCTTCTTACCTCCATTTCCCATCATCCCCCCCCCCCCCCCACCAGCACCAGCACCATCACCACCCAAGGAGAGGAGGAGGAGGAAGACAATGCATTCCTCTTATCATCAATACTCGCAAGGTAGGAAGGTGTGTGTTGTGTGTGTGTCCATAACGGTAAAGAATCAGAAATTATAGTCCTTCATAAGGCAGTGAACGAGACATGGCAGGGGTCATAACACGTATCTGTATATGTGCAGTTTCGACCAATACACGATCGGTGGTTTTTAAAGTTAGGTACGTTTAGTTCTCGCCATAAGGAGTATTTCTGGTGTTAGTTTGGTAGTGGCTTCAAAAGTCCTAGGATTCATTTCTTACCTGCATCATCGTGTAGATTTGTGCATTCTGAGTATTTTGAAGCCCATCACCATGGCGTAGTTAGGCCTGGGCAATGGGTTGTGTTGCCCCGAATGTTTTATGAATAGCCCCGGATCTCAAATACCTTTTTTTTTTTTTTTTTTTCTTCTCCAAAATAAGATAAGCTGTAACTGGGGTCAACAATAAAATTATAGTAAAAAACTAGATATTTGGTTAGATGTTACTTAGCGTATGCTGATGACATCCCTTTTATGAGCAGGACATGAGAGAGGTGGAGAGAACAGAGGAGATGAGGAGTGCATGACAGAGGAGATGAGGAGTGCATGACAGAGGAGATGAGGAGTGCATGACTAGGAGACACCAAAAGACCTTCTGGAGAGCTGAAGAAGAGAAGATCAGATGGACAACACACAAGAGTTAACAGTAGTGCATTTTTTCCCAAGTACATTTTTGTGTGTCCTTGGCCAGTCCTTTGTGATGTAAAAAAAAAAAAAATATTTATAAGTTCCGAGGTTTGTCAGATTTCAGTATTGAACCAAGCCTTGGGAATATACAATCTATAGGACTGCTTCATCACGCCAAGGCTCGAGGTCTTTGTCTTAGGGTTTTACTCCTACTGATGAAAATATAAATAATAACGAAGATAAACCCCAACTCAGATTGTCTTAATTTTATTTTAATTTCATGTTGCGAAAGTTATCCTGAGCAAATTACCCGAGCCTTTTGGTAGAGCACAGTGTCTCGCACCTGATACTCATTATACTCATAAAGAAATCTAAAATTATCCTGTAAAAATTTAAAGATCTCTTGGCTGGGCTAAGCCCCCAATGTTTCAAGATCCTAAATACACCCCTGCCCATTATCATGGCGCAATAATAATAATGGCGTTACATGTACTCTAAACAGCAAAGGCGACCGGACACCCCTGCCGCCATCTTTTTCCCCAGCAGGAAAAACATCCCCACGGATTGACCAAAGGCCACATTTTTTACCCTAGTTAGTAAAATTTGTAGCGCCTCTACCCTCCCTCCCTCCACTCATTCTCTCTCTCTCTCTCTCTCTCTCTCTCTCTCTCTCTCTCTCTCTCTCTCTCTCTCTCTCTCTCTCTCTCTCTCTCTCTCTCTCTCTCTCTCACACAAACACGTAATATTGGAAAGTTATTATATGCGTAAATACATAGATATTATTTCAGCAAGATTAGACAGAGAGAGAGAGAGAGAGAGAGAGAGAGAGAGAGAGAGAGAGAGAGAGAGAGAGAGAGAGAGAGAGAGAGAGACGAGACGAGACGAGACGAGACGAGACGAGACGAGACGAGACGAGACGAGACGAGACGAGACGAGATATGGATTTGAAGGTCAGATCAGGTCAGCTGCTACTCTTTTTCTCTCTCTTTATTCAATATCCTTTTTTCAACCTCCCTTTTCTCTCTTCTGTACTCCGCTGTCTTTCCGTGTGTTCCATTCCCTTTTCATAAACTCTCTTCTCTTTCCTCCTCCAGCATTTTGCACCTCTTATCATTTTCTGCAATCTTTCCTTATTCAGTTTTCAGCTTCCATTCTTGCCTTTCTTTCATATCCTTTCCCCGTGACTGGAGTGGGTGGTGATGGTGGTGGGAGCGGCGATGGTAGGGGAAGAGATTTAGAAGTTTTCCCAAGGGTGCTATACTCGCGCCGTCCCACACACAACACCTGACTCCTCTCTCTCTCTCTCTCTCTCTCTCTCTCTCTCTCTCTCTCTCTCTCAAACTGGCAAAAATAAGCGACAATAGGAGAAAGAGAGAGAGAGTGTGTAATGTGTGATAAGGACAGCGAGAGTAAATTATGTGGAGAAGGAAGAAAGAGAGAGGAGACCTCAGGAGAGGAGTGAATCGAAACAGGGGGTTAGGGGGAGCAGTGGGCAGGAAATAGACACAAGGATGGAAGGATGAGGAGGAAGGAGGAAGGAAGGGTGCGAGGAGGGTGGGTGATAAAAGGAGGGAACTTAAGCCAGTGTAGAGGAGGAAAGTCCTTTTAAACCACGTTTTATTGTTTATTTTTGTGTATGAATTCTTTCTTTCTTATTGTTTTGCCTTCATCAGCACATTATTGTTGTTTTATGCTGAAAGATCCAGGTCCCTGGTTGTATTTTATTGTATGTATGTTATTTCTTATTTCATTGTCAAATATTGTAAGACTTTATTCAATTAATAACTACCACGTGTAGGTCTCGCGGCCTCTTGTAGCTTCCTTATTTTCTTATGTTCTTATGTAATATTTTCAAGCAACACACACACACACACACGCACACATATATACACACACATATACACACACATACACACACACATATACATACACATACACACACACACAACGAGGAAGGGAGTCGAGTGTATGCTACGGGCTAGATGGGAAGGGATTAGGTGTAGGATTAGCACCAAACCCTCACAGCGCAGCCATCATTATCTTACCTCTCCCTTGCCTTGCCTTGACCCTGACTCTCTCCTGTCTGTATGTTTTTTTTTTTTAAAGAGAGAGAGAGAGAGAGGAAAGAGAGAGAGAGAGAGAGAGAAGGAGAAGAGAGGGAGAGAGAGAGAGAGAGAGAGAGAGAGAGAGAGAGAGAGGAAGGAAGAGAGGATGAATAATGGAGAGGAAAGAGAGAAGAGAGTAGACGAGAAAGAGGAGAGGAGAGAGAGAGAGAGAGAGAGAGGAGAGAGAGAGAGGAGAGAGAGAGAGAGAGACGAAAAATGTGAAACTGGTTAAAAGAAGAAATATTGGAATGTGTTTCGGCAAAGATTACGAACGAACAGAGAGAGAGAGAGAGTGATGGGACGATGGAGAGAGAAGAGAGATCACGAGATTGAGATGAGAGAGAGGTGAGAAGCAGATAGGAGAGTAGAGAGAGGAGAGAGAGAGAGAGAGAGAGAGGCGCTAAGTATTTACTAACTAGGGTATAAAATGTGGCCTTTGGTCAGTCGGTGGGGAGTTGTTCCTGACTGGGGAAAAAAATGCGGCAGGGGTGTGGGTTTCGTACCTTTGCTGTTTAGAGTACTACGAAAAATTAAGTAGATTGCCTGAAAACGGTATAAGTTAGGTTAAATCAGATAGTTAGGTTAGGAGAGGTGCAAACTGGAGTAACACACCGGGGGTAAATTTCCAGAGCGCCAAAAATTGTGCCAATTTTTGAGTCATACATCTTCGAGTGCACAAATTTGAGAGCCAAAAAAAAAATTGAGTGCCAATTTTTTTTTTAGTTACAAACATTTTGAGCCAAAAAAGTTGAGTGCCAAAAATGTAAACTTTGTTATTCTTTTGATATAAATAAGTATTGTTACTAACAATCGGAATAGCTGATAGTTACTCACCGTTGCTTTATTATGAAGTGTATAAATGTGTACAAATTTTAAAAGAATGGTATATCTTTTCATGAAGTAATTTTTTCTCTCTTCCCTTTTGTGGCAAGCACTTGGTAAAGATAGAAAAAGTTTGCAGGAAGGACTATTGTTGACTTTTCTGGGGTGTTTATTAATACACCTTTTCATAAACCAATGTACAAATAAGAACTTCAATAAAACAAATGAATTTCAACATATAAAAGATGAATTATTTCTTTTAATTCGAAATTCAATTATTTTTATTTGAAGTTCAGTTATTTTAATTTAAAGTTGTTATTTTAATTTAAACTTCAGTTGTCTTAATATAAACTTCAGTTGTTTTATTTTAACTTCAGTTGTTTTATTTTAACTTCAGTTGTTTGAATTTAAACTTCAGTTGTTTGAATTTAAACTTCAGTTGTTTGAATTTAAACTTCAGTGTTTGAATTTAAACTTCAGTTGTTGAATTTAAATTAGTGTTGAATTTAAACTTCAGTTGTTTGAATTTAAACTTCAGTTGTTTTATTTTAACTTCAGTTGTTTGAATTTAAATTTCAGTTGTTTAAATTTAAACTTCAGTTGTTTTATTTTAACTTCAGTTGTTTGAATTTAAACTTCAGTTGTTTGAATTTAAACTTCAGTTTGAATTTAAACTTCAGTTGTTTGAATTTAAACTTCAGTTGTTTGAATTTAAACTTCAGTTGTTTTATTTTAACTTCAGTTGTTTGAATTTAAACTTCAGTTGTTTGAATTTAAACTTCAGTTGTTTTATTTTAACTTCAGTTGTTTGAATTTAAACTTCAGCTTTTTAAATTTGAGATTCACTTGTTTTAATTTGAAGTTCAGTTGTTTTAAATTGAGGTTCAGTTGTTTTAATTTGAAGTTCAGTTGTTTTAAATTGAAGTTCAGTTGTTTTAAATTGAAGTTCAGTTGTTTTAATTTGAGTGAAAAGATGTAGTTACTAATACTTATATATATTTTTTACCACCACCACCACCACACAGGTCGGGGCGCGGGAGGTGTGTGGGTGGCTGGGTGTGGCGGGGCGGCCGGTGGTGTGGTGCAGCGCTGTGGTGGAGCTGCAGGTGTGGCAGCCCCTCCTCTCCTCGGAGCCCCGGGACGTCTGCCGAGCCTGGCCGGGGCACATCTTTGTCATGGTGAGTGTGGCGACATCTTATTCTTCGGGTTTTCTCAGTTTACTGAATATTTTGTATCCTTTCAGCTTTCTTTTGGTGTTTCTCGTATCCTTTCAGTGTATTGGTTGGTTTCCTGTGTGTGTAGCAATTGCATTTTTATTGAAAGATGAAATGAAATAAAATACGTACATGAAAGCTACTCCCCCCCCCCATGTCCCAGGAGGGTGGCGTGTGCAGGCTGGGTGTGGGGAGGGTGGTGGACTGCCTGGTGCCCCAGAGGTTCCAGCATGCCGTCTTGAGGAGGCTGGTGCAGGAAGCGGAGCACAGGTCAGGAGAGGTCAATGGTGGGGATATGAGGTTGTGGGTAAAAAAATAAAATGTGGGTTGTATCATATATACTGATAAACCAGTCTATATGATAGTCCATAGACCACTACAGGAGAACCTCGTTTATCCGGCACCCTCGGGGGGGAGCGCATGCCGGATAACTCATTTTGCCGTTGTTTTGAGAGTTACTCTTATGGAATCGCCCAAAATCCCAATAAATACTGTGGTTTCTGGAGGTTGTTGTTGTTGTTGTTTTAGGGCTGCGAGGATCCCTCAGGGAACACTATGAGCCCTGGTGATGTCCTATGATGCTATCACAGGTGCGGTAGTTGACCTGTCTTCCTCAGGAAGGCACAGGTGAGGCGGATGACGGCGTGTTGCCGAGAGGGGGGAACGCCAGCCGCCGCCAGCAGGGTGGGCAGGTCAAAGGTGGTGACGTTCAGGGCGAGGAGTTGAGACTGTAGCACTACACGGTGTGAATGGAAGTGTGGACACTGCAGCAGAAAGTGTTCAATAGTCTCTGGAAAATTCATGCACCAAGGGCAGTGGGGGTCAGGGGACAGACAGAGGCGATGCAGGTGAGCTGTGAGTGTCGTGTGCCCCAGGCGGAGGCGGGTGAGAGTGACATCCAGGACGCGGGACTTTTTCCGTATCCACGGCTGGGGGGAAGAGTCACTGCGGTATTGGCCCATGGAGGTGATGCGGAGGGCATCGCCGAGTGTGTTATTCCAGGTGGAGCGGCAGACCCGGGAGATCAGGCGTTTGGCCGCGGAGAGCGGCAGAGGGAAGGGTGTCGTGTTTACATCTGTTAAGGCCATCCTGGCAGCAGAATCAGCCACCTCGTTGCCTGGGATACCAGCGTGGGAGGGAACCCACTGGAAGGCGATCTCCCACCCCTCGTTGGTAAGGTGAAGGGCCCTCTGGATGGTGTGGACGAGGGACGTAGAGGATCGTGGATGACGGGAGAGGAGGAGGTGGAGTGAGGAGAGGGAGTCTGTGTAGACCACAGCCTTGCCCAACTAAATTTCTGCCGATTTTCTCAGTTTTTGAAATAATTATACTTAATTAATGCCTGGGTCGATTAGTGCCGTTGTTTTGAGGCTGCCGTTGTTTTAAATGCCGGTTAAATGAGGTTCTCCTGTATATCTCTTTGTCGGGCGCCACGCAGGCCCCTATGCAGCCCCGCAATTCAAAACATTGTCACGTGCGCAGTCCAGGTATACAGTGGTCTATGTTATAATGCAATAAAAATATAGGTTGTTTCGGGTAGAGATTATAGATTTAGGTTGAAAAAAGGTAAAGAAAGGTCATGCATAAGGAAAAATGGTGGGTTAGGTCAAAGAAAAGGTCAGCGAAGGTTGTTTTAGGTTGAGAAAAGGTCAAGAAAGGTCAATGTTGGGGAGAAAAAGGTCTGATAGGCCTAAGAAAAGGTCAGGGAAGGTTGTTTAGGTTGAGAAAAGGTCATTAAAGGTCAATGATGGGGAGAAAAGGGTCTGATAGGTCTAAGAAAAAGTCAGGGAAGGTTGTTTAGGTTGAGAAAAGGTCAGGAAAGGTCAATGTTGGGGAGAAAAAGGTCTGATAGGTCTAAGAAAAGGTCAGGGAAGGTTGTTTAGGTTGAGAAAAGGTCAATGTTGGGGAGAAAAAGGTCTGATAGGTCTAAGAAAAGATCAGCGAAGGTTTTAGGTTGAGAAAAGGTCAAGAAAGGTCAATGTTGGGGAGAAAAAGGTCTGATAGGTCTTAAGAAAAGGTCAGGGTAGGTTGTTTTAGGTTGAGAAAAGGTCAAGAAAGGTCAATGTTGGGGATATGAGATTGTGGGTCAAGAAAGAGAAAATAGGACAGGTGAATATGAAGAGTACAAAAAATATGAAGTTTTAGGATAAAATTTTTGGATTAAGAAAATAAGAAAGGTCAGGAAAGGCTATAAAGGGTAAATAAATAAGGTTGTTTGTGGTAGAGACAAATATAAAAAATGGTTGTTTTGTGTCGAGAAAAGGGTCATGAAAGGTCATATATGGGAGGAAAAGGTATGATAGGGCAAAGAAAAGGTCAGGGAAGGTTGTTTTAGGTTGAGAAAAGGTCAAGAAAGGTCAATGATGGGGAGAATAAGGTCTGATAGGTCTAAGAAAAGGTCAGGGTAGGTAGTTTAGGTTAAGGAAAGGTCAGGACAGGTCAATGATGGGGAGAATAAGGTCTGATAGGGCTAAGAAAAGGTCAGGGAAGGTTTAGGTTGAGAAAAGGTCAATGTTGGGGAGAAAAAGGTCTGATAGGTCTAAGAAAAGGTCAGGGAAGGTTGTTTAGGTTGAGAAAAGGACAGGACAGGTCAATGATGGGGAGAATAAGGTCTGATAGGGCTAAGAAAAGGCCAGGGAAGGTTGTTTTAGGTTGGGAAAAGGTGAGGAAAGGACAACACTGCTAATATTAGGTTATATTATTAGATAGAAAAAATAAGATAGGTCAGTACAGGATATTAATGGTAAAAAAGGTTGTTTGGTCAGTACAGGATGTTAACCCCTTGAGGCCCAGAACGTAATTTCCATTGTAATTTGGGTACCATTAGACGATTTTTAGTTAATATAAGCATTATTTTATAGCTATGACCTGTTTAGTATCCTTGTCCACTAACTCATTTGGTATATTCAGTGACTTTTCGTAATTATATGGCTCGAAAACACACAATTTTTTTTTATAGCAAAGGAAAGATCTGGGCGTGAAGGGGTTAATGGGTCTGGGTGTGAAGGGGTTAATGGGTCTGGGCGTGAAGGGGTTAATGGGTCTGGGCGTGAAGGGGTTAATGGGTCTGGGCGTGAAGGGGTTAATGGGTCTGGGTGTGAAGGGGTTAATGGGTCTGGGTGTGAAGGTGTTAATGGGTCTGGGCGTGAAGGGGTTAATGGGTCTGGGCGTGAAGGGGTTAATGGGTCTGGGCGTGAAGGGGTTAATGGGTCTGGGTGTGAAGGGGTTAATGGGTCTGGGTGTGAAGGGGTTAATGGGTCTGGGTGTGAAGGGGTTAATGGGTCTGGGCGTGAAGGGGTTAATGGGTCTGGGTGTGAAGGGGTTAATGGGTCTGGGTGTGAAGGGGTTAATGGGTCTGGGCGTGAAGGGGTTAATGGGTCTGGGCGTGAAGGGGTTAATGGGTCTGGGCGTGAAGGGGTTAATGGGTCTGGGTGTGAAGGGGTTAATGGGTCTGGGCGTGAAGGGGTTAATGGGTCTGGGTGTGAAGGGGTTAATGGGTCTGGGCGTGAAGGGGTTAATGGGTCTGGGCGTGAAGGGGTTAATGGGTCTGGGTGTGAAGGGGTTAATGGGTCTGGGTGTGAAGGGGTTAATGGGTCTGGGCGTGAAGGGGTTAATGGGTCTGGGTGTGAAGGGGTTAATGGGTCTGGGTGTGAAGGGGTTAATGGATCTGGGTGTGAAGGGGTTAATGGGTCTGGGTGTGAAGGGGTTAATGGGTCTGGGCGTGAAGGGGTTAATGGGTCTGGGTGTGAAGGGGTTAATGGGTCTGGGTGTGAAGGGGTTAATGGGTCAGGGTGTGAAGGGGTTAATGGGTCTGGGTGTGAAGGGGTTAATGGGTCTGGGCGTGAAGGGGTTAATGGGTCTGGGTGTGAAGGGGTTAATGGGTCTGGGTGTGAAGGGGTTAATGGGTCTGGGTGTGAAGGGGTTAATGGGTCTGGGTGTGAAGGGGTTAATGGGTCAGGGCGTGAAGGGGTTAATGGTAAAAAAATGGTTGTTTGGTCAGTACCTATAGGATATATATACATGTTAAAAAATAGTAAGTAATACGTAGACCAAATAGGCCTAGATATATATAGGTCAAATAGGCCTAGATATGTAAAACAGAAATCCTTTGATAACATAATGTATATAAGAAAATAAGGAAGCTACAAGAGGCCATGAGACAATTGAGACATACACGTGGTAGTTCTTGTAGCCTGTAGTTTGATATCATGGTGTGACCTTTTCTCAACCCAAAACAACCTTCCCTGACCTTTTCTTTGCCCTATCAGACCTTTTCCTCCCATATATGACCATTATTGACCTTTTCTCAACCTAAAACAAACCTCCCTGACCTTTTCTTTGCCCTATCAGACCTTTTCCTCCCATATATGACCATTATTGACCTTTTCTCAACCTAAAACAACCTTCCCTGACCTTTTCTTTGCCCTATCAGACCTTTTCCTCCCATATATGACCATTATTGACCTTTTCTCAACCTAAAACAACCTTCCCTGACCTTTTCTTTGCCCTATCAGACCTTTTCTCCCATATATGTCCATTATTGACCTTTTCTCAACCAAAAAAACCTTCCCTGACCTTTTCTTTGCCCTATCAGACCTTTTCCTCCCATATATGTCCATTATTGACCTTTTCTCAACCTAAAACAACCTTCCCTGACCTTTTCTTTGCCCTATCAGACCTTTTCCTCCCATATATGACCTTTCTTGACCTTTTCTCAACCTAAAACAACCTTCCCTGACCTTTTCTTTGCCCTATCAGACCTTTTCCTCCCATATATGTCCATTATTGACCTTTTCTCAACCTAAAACAACCTTCCCTGACCTTTTCTTTGCCCTATCAGACCTTTTCCTCCCATATATGTCCATTATTGACCTTTTCTCAACCTAAAACAACCTTCCCTGACCTTTTCTTTGCCCTATCAGACCTTTTCCTCCCATATATGACCATTATTGACCTTTTCTCAACCTAAAACAACCTTCCCTGACCTTTTCTTTGCCCTATCAGACCTTTTCCTCCCATATATGACCTTTCATGACCCTTTTCTCAACCCAAAACAACCATTTTTGATATTTGTCTTCCTTATAATGTCACCAATATTCACCACAGGCCAAAGATCACCAGGATGAGAAGAAAGAAGAGAAGAGTCACCAAATATGAGGAGAACAGGAATCCAGCTAAGTGCACCAAGTATAAAAGGAAGAAAAACATTTACTATTCAGGTATTTCACAAGCACGGAAGGTCACCAGGTCACAGAAGAGGATGAAACATGATGAAACAAGCTATCAGGCACCAATCCAGGTCACCATTACAGAGGGGATAGCCAGAGTGGTGACTGAATTGAAAGTAGGAGCTGGGATGGTGAACAGAAGTGGTGCCAGGCCAAAAGAAATCACCAGGAAAAGGAGAGATGTTAAAGAGATCACCAGGTCAAATTTAGACACTAGTAATCTCACCAGTATGAATATAGAAGCTAAACAAATCACCAAGCCAATTTGTGATATTAGTAACCTCACCAATATGAAAACAGAGGCTATACAGATCACCAAGCAAAATGTACCTCTAGTAACCTCACCAGTATGAAAACAGACGCTCAACGAATCACCAGAAACCAGGAGAGAGATGGAAAAGTCACCAATATTCACCCAAGACCAGAACGAATCACCAATATCACCCCGGGGAGACAGTCTGACGCATTCACCAAAATACGACAGAACCGGTTGAGTCGCTACATACCACCGCGTATCACCAGCACGGAAGAGATAGAACAGATAGTCACCAACATCAACTCACCAAGAAACGGAAACAGACGCAAACGTAAACACAGAATCACCAAAACCGGACACGCCAAAGGCACCAGGATAAATAGAAACGGCCATAGGGGAAGCGAGACATACAGACGTTCACTGTATCACCAGGCAGGCAGTGAGAGGGGTGAACGCAAGGCACCAGGCAGGAATAGATTCACCACAGCCTCACCAGTTGTCAGAAATCTCCTTTTTTACCTGCAAGCAAAATTTAAAGTCAATACTTCTACTACTACTGCAGCTACCACTACTACAGCCACTACTACAGCTACAAATACTGCTACCCCTACCACCACTACTACTACAGCTGCTACTACTACTGCAGCTACCTCTACTACAGCCACTACTACAGCTACAAATACTGCTACCCCTACCACCACTACTACTACAGCTGCTACTACTACTTCAGCTACAACTACTACAGCCACTACTACAGCTACCACTACTTCAGCTACTACTAGTACAGCTACTACTACGGCTGCTACCACTACTTCAGCTATTACTACTACAGCTGCTACTACCACTACTACAGCTACTACTACGGCTGCTACCACTACTTCAGCTATTACTACTACAGCTGCTACTACCACTACTACAGCTACTACTACGGCTGCTACCACTACTTCAGCTATTACTACTACAGCTGCTACTACCACTACTACAGCTACTACTATGGCTGCTACCACTACTTCAGCTATTACTACTACAGCTGCTACTACCACTACTACAGCTACTACTATGGCTGCTACCACTATTTTACCTACCACTACTTCAGCTACCACTACTACAGCTGCTACTACCACTACTACAGCTACTACAAGACCACACACATTTAACTATACAAAAGAGGAGAAGGAGAAAAATCTGTATCCGAAAAACGAAATAGAGAAAGGCAGAGAAGACAAAATAAGACGAAAGATGAAGAAGAGAGAAGAAAAAGAAGAAGAGAAGAAGAAGAAGAAGAAGGAGAAAGAAGAGGAGGAGGAGATGGGTTTTCCTGGAAGTATGTGGCAGGAGATGTTAGCCTGGCACAAGCAGAAGCAATACCTGGACTTCCTAGCAAGACACCGAGACCCCAGGATACCCGCCTGGAAGGGACCCACACTGACCAGATCGGTGGATTCGGCGCCTAAAACCACGCGTCCCTCGCCTCCTCCTACTCCCACGGGCCCTTCGCTATGTTACGGAGGCTTGGTGAGTGTGTGTGTGTGTGTGTGTGTGTGTGTGTGTGTGTGTGTGTGTGTGTGTGTGTGAATTGAATTGAATTGAATTGACTTGACTTGACTAAGGTTTATTGGTCAGACTGCAACACAAGTATGGAGCACAACTCCTTAATTGCCAACAAGTCATTATCCATATCAAACAACATAATACATCTTACAGATACATAACAGCATATTTTCATCTGAACATTTTAAATATTACATCCAGGAAACATACTACTGTATCCTATTTAATGCGTTAACATTATTACTCTGCATTAATGTAATACATTTTTCTGTGCTTGGTCTAGTCCAGAAATACTCTGGGATATAGTCCTGCCTGAGCTGCCTTATTGCCTGATTATTACACTCTAAGGCAACATGGTAGTCATCCCCTAGTGCTGCACCATCACATTCATCACAAAGCCTTTCCTCTCTGGGCACTTTGTGGTATCTTCCTGCTGTTACTGGCAGTCTATTATTGTTTGTCCTAAGTTTAGCAAAAACAATTCGTGATTTGGTCTTCAATTGAGTTAAATACTCCTCTCTGCCAAATATACACTTAAAAGATACATAGTTACTACAAACATACTTTGTCATAAGATTTCTATACCAAAGAGTAATCCATTGATCTTTAAGCCTTTGTTCCACAGTTGTTGCCAACCCTACTGGGTTAGTCACTTCCTGGTTCAAGCACAGCCCTGACAAGGCACAGTTATTTAACACTGATCTGATCGCCTTTAGCCACGGTGATGTGTACCGTCCAGCAGTGTCCAGGTGCACCAAAAACTGATACATAACAAGAAAAATTTTCAGGTTTTCCCGGTGATTAGTCTAATCCAGTAATTTATCATTCTAACTTTTACATCAATATCCATGGGATATGCCCCAAGTTCCCCATAAACAATATCATTACATGTATTTCTCTGCACACAAAGCATGTGTTTGAGAAACTTCATATGTAAAATTTCTACTTCCCTATTTACAGCCTGTCCCCACACCTCACAGCCATATAACAGTACGGCTAATACTCTACTTCTAAACAACTCCATTTCAAGATCTACAGGAAGATCAAATTTCCAACACTTTCCAATAAGGCTGTACATAGCTCTTGTAGCTGATTCAGTGCATTCCTGTTGACATTTTCTAAATCTCCCATGGCTTGTCAATAACACTCCAAGGTACTTATAGTCTCCTACAGTTTCCACATTTTCACTACCAAATTTAAAGTGATAGCCTTCAGTCTGGGCTCTTCCCCTTCCAAATACCACTACTTTTGTCTTACTAGTGTTAATTTCCATTTTCCACTGATTACAATAATTTTCCATTGCCTTAAGTGCATTGTTTATCTCCTCCTCACTCGGTAGGTGTGTGTGTGTGTGTGTGTGTGTGTGTGTGTGTGTGTGTATGTGTGTGTGTGTGTTTACCTAGTTGTGTTTTACAGGGCCTGAGATACACTCGAATGGTCCCGTCTCCGTATTTACATTTATCCAGTCTTTCTTTCAACAAACTTATTATATGCAGAAATGTGTCATGAAGTTGATAGTTGGGTCAGTTTTTCTAAACATGCTGTGGTTATGTCATAATCTTGGGTGACAGCACAATGATAGAAGACATGACTGAGGCGGCGAGGGACGTGTGGTGTGGTGTCACGTCTCGCCAAAAGTGAATTTGAAGTGTCAAATTGGGATTCTGGCACCATATCCAACCCATCGCCAGCACTGTGTTTCGCCAAGCTGAGACTCGCCAAACACGAGGGACCACTGCACAGTCAACCCTCTCGTATCGGACACTCATTATTCGGACTTCGACATTATTCGGACCTCCTAATTTTTTTTTTTTTTTTTTTTTTTTTAAACTTTTTTTTTTTTTTTTTTTAATCAGTATTTTATCCCTGCATTAATCGGACCTCTCCTTGGCCCAGTAAGTCCGAATACGAGAGGGTTTACTGTATAGTGTAGTGAAATAGGGTGAAACTCCATCCATCTCTCAGCCTGGAATCAGTGCCGAGCAAAGCCTCACACAACACCATCACTCTTTATTTTCTAGTTCATAATTTGTCAAAAGATAAAAAGAATAAGAATCAGTTCAATATTACTAAGGTTCATTTTTCTATTATATTTCTATTATATTTCTAGTTTTTCTCTTTCTGTCTGCAAATCCTCACATCACAAGATCAGCTTTTTTTCATTATTATTATTGTAAATATTTCTTTTAAAATTATTATAAATCGTTCAGCACAAAAAAAAAAAAAAAAAAAAAAAAAGTTCAATATTTTAATGGTTTATTTATTATTTAATTTATCCTCTTTCTTTCTTTCTTTCTTTCTTTAATTATTTGTTCTGTCTCTGTGTTCCAGGGTTTGGGCGGCGTGTTGGGTGTGGTGTGTCTGTGCCTGCGTCCTGGAGCCATCTTCCTGGACCTCTGTGCTGGCAAGGGCTACATCACTATATTGGCAGGTGTGTGTGTGTGTGGTGTGGGTGTGGGTGTGGGGTTGGGTGTGGTGGGTGGGTTGTGGGTGTGTGTGTGGTGGGTCTGGGTGTGGGGTGGGGTGTGGTGTGGGTGTGTGGTGGGTGTGGGGGTGGGGGGTGTGTGTGGGTGGGGGGGTGTGTGTGTGGGTGGGTGGGTGTGTGTGTGGTGTGGGTATGGGTGTGTGTGGTGTGTGTGTGTGTGTGTGTGTGTGGAGAGGGAAAAAATGTGTGTATTCAAATTAAAAGTTATGTTAGTATGCATGTCTTTTTTTTTTTTTTTTTTTTTTTTTTTTTTTTTTTTTTTTTGGGTGGGTTCCATACCACTGCTGTATAGTCAAGTTTTGGCCTTATGAATGATGTAGTTACCTATCTACTGTGTCACCTCCTCGTTCATGTATCCAAAGGTTACACTCATATTTTCAAGGTACACTCAGAAATGGGGGGTACATTAAGGGTCGAATTGTTACATGGCACCATCACTACCCTTTTTAAACCCTATGTCCAGGCTGGAGGGTAGATGCTGCCGAGTATACCCTTCATCTACCCTTTATCTACCCTTTTTAGACGAGAGGGTTGAGAAAGGGTATATTTGCGTCCATCCGAAAGGGTATATTTGTAAGGGTAGAAAAAGGGTAGCAGTATTTCATCACTACAAACACCCTTTTTCTACCCTTTTCCTGCCCTTTTTTTCTAAGAGTGTAAGGTGTTCTTTTCCGTCACAGTCAGACAGAGAGACAGCTACATACAGAGAGACAGTCAGAGAGACAGATACATACAGAGAGACAGTCAGACAGAGAGACAGATACATACAGAGAGACAGTCAGACAGAGAGACAGATACATACAGAGAGACAGTCAGACAGAGAGACAGATACATACAGAAAGACAGTCAGACAGAGAGACAGATACATACAGAAAGACAGTCAGACAGAGAGACAGATACATACATAGAGACAGTCAGACAGAGAGACAGATCATACAGAGAGACAGTCAGACAGAAGACAGATACATACATAGAGACAGTCAGACAAGAGACAGTCAACAGAGAGACAGATACATACAGAGAGACAGTCAGACAGAGAGACAGATACATACAGAGAGACAGTCAGACAGAGAGACAGATACATACAGAGAGACAGTCAGACAGAGAGACAGATACATACAGAGAGACAGTCAGACAGAGAGACAGTCAGACAGAGAGACAGATACATACAGAGAGACAGTCAGACAGAGAGACAGATACATACAGAGAGACAGTCAGACAGAGAGACAGATACATACAGAGAGACAGTCAGACAGAGAGACAGATACATACAGAGAGACAGTCAGACAGAGAGACAGATACATACAGAGAGACAGTCAGACAGAGAGACAGATACATACAGAGAGACAGTCAGACAGAGAGACAGATACATACAGAGAGACAGATACATACAGAGAGACAGTCAGACAGAGAGACAGATACATACAGAGAGACAGATACATACAGAGAGACAGTCAGACAGAGAGACAGATACATACAGAGAGACAGATACATACAGAGAGACAGTCAGACAGAGAGACAGATCATACAGAGAGACAGATACATACAGAGAGACAGTCAGACAGAGAGACAGATACATACAGAGAGACAGATACATACAGAGAGACAGTCAGACAGAGAGACAGATACATACAGAGAGACAGTCAGACAGAGAGACAGATACATACAGAGAGACAGTCAGACAGAGAGACAGATACATACAGAGAGACAGTCAGACAGAGAGACAGATACATACAGCGAGACAGTCAGACAGAGAGACAGATACATACAGCGAGACAGTCAGACAGAGACAGATACATACAGAGAGACAGATACATACAGCGAGACAGTCAGACAGAGAGACAGATACATACAGCGAGACAGTCAGACAGAGACAGATACATACAGAGAGACAGTCAGACAGAGAGACAGTCAGACAGAGACAGATACATACAGAGAGACAGTCAGACAGAGAGACAGATACATACAGAGAGACAGTCAGACAGAGAGACAGATACATACAGCGAGACAGTCAGACAGAGAGACAGATACATACAGAGAGACAGTCAGACAGAGACAGATACATACAGCGAGACAGTCAGACAGAGAGACAGATACATACAGAGAGACAGTCAGACAGAGAGACAGATACATACAGAGAGACAGTCAGACAGAGAGACAGATAAGAGCAAGATAAGTTCAGATTTATGAAAGCTATAGGACAAAAAGGGCTTACTAATAGGGTAGCAGAGGAGAGGAACAAACTCAGCAAGCCTGTGGTAAGGGCAAGGACTGTAGGTATTTGTAAGGCAAGGTTAGACGTATTTATGGCTGAAGACAACAGGTGGTGGTGTTAGGGGCACAGCAGCTGCCTGGAGGAGGTCCACTGGCCTCTTGTAGCCTAGAAAATGTCTTCCTGTAGGGGAGAGCGGGGCAGGTTGCATCGAGGGTAGGTTGGTTGCATCATTGCCTCTAACTCGCATTAATTTTTTTTATTATTATTATTGTTGTAGTTGTAATAGTAGTAGTTTATAGTAGTAGTAGTAGTAGTAGTAGTAGTAGTATAGTAGTAGTAGTAGTAGTAGTAGTAGTTTATAGTAGTAGTAGTAGTAGCAGTAGTAGTAATAGTAGTAGTAGTAGTAGTAGTAGTAGTAGTTTATAGTAGTACAGGAGAACCTCGTTTATCCGGCATCCTCGGGGGGGGAGCGCATGCCGGATAACTCATTTTGCCGTTGTTTTAAGAGTTACTCTTATGGAATCGCCCAAAATCCCAATTTTTTTTTTTTTTTTTTATACATCAAAGGAACTGGCCAAGGGCACAACAAAAATGGTTAACACAAAGCCCGCTTAGTTGGCAGTCCCTATAAGAAGACAGTAAGAGAATAAATTAAAAGAGGGGGAGCCAATTTAGTGAGGGAGGTGTCTTGTTACTCTTCTCTTGAAAAGATTTAAGTCATAGGAAAGTGGAAAAATAGAAACAGGAAGAGTTCCAGAGTTTACCAGTGAAAGGGATGAAAGGGTTGCCAACCCTGCGTACCCCGCCAAATTTGAACTAAATTTCTGCCGATTTTCTCAGTTTTTGAAATAATTATACCTAATTAATGCCTGGGTTATCCTGCTGAGTGCCCCCTTTCTACCCCCCCACTCCTCGTCAGATGGACAAAGCCAGTCCTTCGTGTCGCACGCCAGCACCACGAACACTCTCCTCTCTTTTTCACAGGATCTCTCTGACGAGCTCAAGCTAGCCCGTGGTCCTCCCTGCTGGAGGCCCGGAGAAAAAAAAATGCCTGGGTCGATTAGTGCCGTTGTTTTGAGGCTGCCGTTGTTTTAAATGCCGGTTAAATGAGGTTCTCCTGTAGTAGTAGTTTATAGTAGTAGTAGTAGTAGTAGTAGTAGTAGTAGTAGTTTATAGTAGTAGTAGTAGTAGTAGTAGTAGTAGTGTAGTATAGTAGTTTTATAGTATAGTAGTAGTAGTAGTAGTAGTATAGTAGTAGTTTATAGTAGTAGTAGTAGTTTATAGTAGTAGTAGTAGTATAGTAGTAGTAGTAGTAGTAGTAGTAGTAGTAGTTTTAGTAGTAGTAGTAGTTTTAGTAGTAGTAGTAGTAGTAGTTAGTAGTAGTAGTAGTTTATAGTAGTAGTAGTAGTTTATAGTAGTAGTAGTAGTAGTAGTTTATAGTAGTAGTAGTAGTTTATAGTAGTAGTAGTAGTAGTAGTAATAGTAGTAGTTTATAGTAGTAGTAGTAGTTTATAGTAGTAGTAGTAGTAGTAGTAGTTTATAGTAGTAGTAGTAGTTTATAGTAGTAGTAATAGTTTATAGTAGTAGTAGTAGTAGTAGTAGTAGTAGTAGTATAGTAGTAGTTTATAGTAGTAGTAGTAGTTTATAGTAGTAGTAGTAGTAGTAGTAGTAGTAGTTTATAG
>JACEEZ010012877.1:115000-122500 GCA_016584305.1 Chionoecetes opilio
GAAAAAGAATGTCTTAGAATACGGTTATTGACTTTTCTTGAAGTCTATATATATCAAGTCTATATAGATATACACTGTATAAGATAGTGTCTATATACTTGTGTTATTAAGCAAGTCAATGTTGTGTTTTGGATACTTATTTTCACATGAAGGGGGAAATCGGATGGTTGAACTGGTTGGCGGGGAACCCCAGAACCAAGGCTGGGAACCCCTGCCACAGTCACCCCTGACGCGGTACACTTGAGATGCAAAGAAAGTGGTATTGGCTTCAGGGTAAACACTTATTAAAATAAATAAGTCATTCAAGTTTACGGTATAATGATGCATATTTAGATAGCACACCTTCACAGGCTGCTAAATAGGACACAGATATGTTTGAAAGAGAACAATTTGTTGATTGGCTAAGCAGCTTAAAAATACAATGTTTACTTACATAAAAAAAAAAAAAAATCAGAAATATGTCTCAAAACTAATATTAGTATGTTAAAATTGTGAGTGTTATCAAGATTGGAACGCCGTTACAGGCTTATTATATCCGGACTAGTCGCAAGGCTAGCTCCTTTTTATTTTTGGAATGACCAAATACCACCTCATTAAGTACTATTCCAACTCACCACTGGTCACTATGGTATAGTCCGTGACTCTACCATAGGTGAATATTAGTCCCCCCAGACGCGGTATACATTTAGATCAGGATGCCTTGGGGGCTTCCCCCTAAATTTGGGGGGAGAATTTTGCGTTTGGGGGGATTTATTTTAGATTGAACTTAGGCAAAAACTGCCATTTATGCTATGGTTGTGGTGAGGCCGGGCCAGGTCAATGTTCGGTATTTCTGAATTATCTCTTGTGTGACCTGGCATGAAGATAAAGCGGCTATTACACGGGCACTATTCTGCTCAGTGAGCAGATTTCACTGAGCAGTTTTGAGGATTTTGCTCAACCAAAGCCTGTTTGATTGAGCAAAGAGGGAACTACTTTGAAGCTATTTTTGCTCGTCATTTCAGTGAGCAAAAACGTTTTCTGTTATAAAGGGCCGAAATTAGTGGATGACTATATTATTTATTGCAAGATCTTTTTCTTCTAAAACTCTCAAAAAGACATCTACATGCCTGCTGATTGGACAGACGAGATGGAAAGCTTACTGATTGACTTAGTTCAGGCACATCCTACAATATGAAACATATATAGCCCTTTATTTGTTAAAAAAACATTAAAAAAGAAAACATACACCCTCAATATCTAAGAAGCCTGACCTTCCAAGTCATTTATTTACGGTGATACACAGGCGACAGGTGTGTTGCGAGGCCGTACAGGTGTGTAGTGACAGGTGTGGTGTATATGGTAAAGCGAGAGAGGCTAAGAGTGCAGTGTTAGCACCCGAATGTGTGTCTGACCTAAAGAGCGAACGCGTAGTTCTCGTCCACTATAACGGCGTCAGCCCCGTACTGCCGCGGCCACGGATACGGCGCGGGCCACAGTGGTCCATAGAAGCTACTCTCGGGGATTACAGGAAGTTTAAATGAATCAAAAACCTTTGGCCTAATCAAAAAAACTTTCTTAATTAGGTATATTGAATTGAAAGTAGTTAGTTTCGGACACTGATTTTGAGTATTTTCGTACATACCTGGTGTCATTTCGTAACTCTAGTAGTCAAGTTCAACTCTGCGCTGAGTGTACGAAACGACTATGGTTTCATATAGACTACGAAACAACTTTTGGTAATAATGGACGAGAGTTTCGCGGTCGTTTTCAGAGACACCAACTATTTTTTCTTGGCCTACAATAGGTGCTTGTTCTAATGGAGATAGTTTTATTTTGCGCAACCCCCCCTCCAAAAAAAAAAAAATTATAATAATAATGAAACCTAACCTAACCTTATAGGTTTTAATGAAACCTAATCTAACCTTAAAGGTTTTAATGAAACCTAACCTAACCTTATAGGTTTTAATGAAACTTAACCTAACCTTAAAGGTTTTAATGAAACCTAACCTAACCTTAAAGGTTTTAATGAAACCTAACCTAACCTTAAAGGTTTTAATGAAACCTAATCTAACCTTATAGGTTTTAATTAAACCTAACCTAACTTTAAAGGTTTTAATGAAACCTAACCTATCTTTATAGGTTTTAATTAAACCTAACCTAACCTTAAAGGTTTAATATTAATTTAATAAGGATTAGTGGCGGGGAGAAGCATGTGGCCATGGGAGGGAGGGGAGGAGGAGGGTGTAGGACGGTGGGGGAGTGAGGAGAGGACTGGGTGGGTATGAGAGAGTGCAGTGGGTGGCTCAGGTCAGCTGGCCTGGGCTGTGGGGTCAAGGAGGAGGGTACGAGGGGGTGGGTCAGTGGTGGAGGGAGACCCTGGTGGATAAGGGAGAGAGGGAAGGAGGATGGTGGGGGAGGGAGGCGGGGTATGGCAGGAACCGTGAGGGAGGAGGAGAGGAGTCACGGAAGAGAGGAAGTGAGGAAGGAAGGAAGGAAGGAAGGAAGGGGGAGAATAAAGCAGGTAGGGAGAGGAGAGTTTTGTGGGAAGAGAAAGAGGACAGCTGAAAGTGCAAAAGAAAATAGAGGAACTTAAACCGAAAAAGGAAAATGATAGGCCATGCAGAGATAGGATGCCTTAGTGTGAAGGAGTATAGTAGTAGTATATTAGTATAGGCTACAGTTTTGTTCGTGTTTGAGATTACTATCTAAATATTTTTGAAGATGGCTTGGGATGGGACGGGAGAGTTTAGTGCAAATTACTAGTCAAAAAGTGTTATGGTTCTTACAGCCCGGATAAAACAATGCTAAGACAAGGTAGCAGTAGTATATATGAATGCTAGGCCTGTCTATGTAGCCTATATGTATGAAGAAGCCATCAAAAGTTTAGTATTTGCCTTGTACTGTGTAATTATGCATACCTAGCAGATATTCGGTAAGCTGTAAGGAATGGGAAAATAGATATAACAAATATAGTGTGTTTATCCCTTATTAAATAACTTTACGAATGATAAAGTAAATTTCAAAATTTCATTTAGGTGTTTTTTGGGTGGAAATTTTACAGAGGTTTGGGGGGATTTTGTGGGGATTTCATATTTTCCTGGGGGGAGAGTCTGGCAACCATCTGGGAACCCTGCTTTAGATTCAAAGAAAATGTTATTGGCTTCAGGGTAAATACTTATTAAAATAAATACGTCATTCAAGTTTAAGGTATAATAATGCATACTATTTAGATAGCACACCTTCACAGTCTGCTAAATAGGACACAGATATGTTTGAAAGAGAACAATCTCACCAGCCTCACAGCGGCGCCGCCGGTCTCGCCACGCCCCACACCGCGGTGAAACATCAAGAGGGCGGACTGGGTCAAGTTTCAAGCTTCCCTTGACGAGTGGTGGGTCACTTATGAGCCACCCGGCGACCTGCACCAACAGGAGAGGGACCTCACGGCAGCCCTTCAGAGGGCAGCTGACGCAGCCATTCCTAAGTGCTCTCTGGGCCGCCGCTGCCTCCCTGACTGGTGGTTCTACAACGAGGACGTCATGGAGCACAACCACAGAGTCAACCTGCACAGTAAGTTGTACAAAAGGCGGCCCAACCCACCAACCTGCGGCTGCTGTAGGATGTGGTGACTCGCGCTCGGCGGGTGTCTCGGCGGGCCAGGGAGGCCAAGTGGTTGGAGTGGTGCGCCTCCTTCAACCAGCACACCTCCCTCGGCCAGCTGTGGAGGAATATCAGGACGGCTTCCGGTGCCGCCCCGCCTCGACCGGCCGCCCACCCACACCCACACCCACACCAGGAGGCGGAGAGGCTCATCGGCGTGTTCACCGCGCGAGGCTCCAGCGCCCAACTTCCTCCTCGCAGACGCCACCTCCAGCAACAGCTTTGACAACACCGCGTTCAGGCTGTCAGGGAGGCGCGGGGGGAACCTGACGTGGCGGATCACCTTTTCACTCGCCAGGAACTGTCGTCGGCGAAGAAAAAAGGGCGCGACACAGCTGCAGGGACGGACGGCTTTACGTACTCCATGCTCGCTCATGCCGGGCCTGCCGGGGACGCCGCGCTGCTCGCCACGCTCAATGCGTCTTGGCTGGCAGGTCACCTGCCACCAGCGTGGAAGGAGGCCGATATTCAGCCCATACCCAAGCCCAGGGAGCCCACCAAGCTCAGGCCTATCTCCCTCATCAGCTGCACGGCAAAAACAGCCGAGATAATGGTGCTCTCGCAACTGCAGTGGCGCGTGGGAGCCCTCCACCCTCACGTGTTTAGCTTAACCCGCGGCGTGGGCCCAGCTGACAGCCTCCTCACCCTGCTGACTCAGGCCAACAACTGCCCCATAGTCACAGTCTTCCTCGACTTTGAGAAAGCGTTCGAGCTGACCAGTCCTCACGCTATTCACGCCACCCTCGCGAGGAAGGGGATCCGGGGAAGACTGCTTGCCTGGCTCGAGGACTACCTTCAGCACCGTCGGGCCAGAGTCAAGTTCCAGGGCCACAAATCCCGCTACAAGGAACTGGAGAACGGGACGCCCCAGGGCGGCACCCTCAGCCCGTTCCTGTTCAACCTGCTGATGGAGGAGCTGGTCGCCCTGCCCTTCCAGGCTGGCACCGTCCTGCTCAGCTACGCCGACGACCTGGCCCTCGTTGTCACCGGGCGGGGTGACAGGCTTTGCAAGACGCAGCGCGCTCTCGACCTCATCACCGCCAAGTGCGAGGAGCTGGGCCTCAAGATCTCGGCGCAGAAGTCCCGGGCCATGACTATCAGGGCAGCCAACCCAGCCTGTCAGCTGCGCGTCCAGGGCATCGGGCTGGCCTGGACAGATTCCTACCTGTACCTCGGGGTGTGGCTCGACAGGCGGCTGTCGTTCACGGCGCAGCTTGACTACCTGAGGGAAAGGACGCAGGCCAGGCTGAACGTGATGAGGGCCATGACGCGGCTTAACGCCGGTGCCACCTTCTCTGTCCTCCGCCTGTACTACGTGCAGGCTGTGCGCTCCCTTGTGGATTACTGCGCCCTTGTTCTCATCGCGCTCTCCCCCAGTCAGCAGGAGTGGCTCGAGATGCTCCAGAACAACGCCATGAGGACCATGTTGGGGGCCCCGAGATGGTCGAGCCTGCGTAATGCAGAGCGACACCAGATTGGTGCCCCTCGCCACCAGGGTGCAGTGCATCGTGGCCAGAGACTTCCGCCGCGACGTGGAGGGCGTGGCGCAGAGGAGACTCCGGCTGGCCATGCATGACGCAGGGCATCGAGTGCCTGCACGGCAACACGTGGCTCATCAACACCTCGCTAGCCACCCACACTCCCACAGCCTCATTCACGCGGGGATCACCGGGCCGTGGCGGGAGGCCGATGTCTCCACCCCCACCTACAATGCTCCTCCCCCGTGGGAGCGCCCCGCCGCAGAGTTCACCGCCACGCAGTTGCCTGCCTGCTAAGCCATGTGCACCACCCGGGAGCTGCGGCAGCACGCGCTGATGGCCATGGCCCAGGTCGCCGAGCGGGACAGCAGTGTCTACTTCACTGACAGCTCGGTCGACCCAGAGAGTTACAGAACAGGTGCTGCGTTCGTCACGGGTGGGACAGAGCTGTCGTGGCGGACGTCTGACAACTGCTCCACCCTCCAGACTGAGCTGGTGGCCATCCAGCACGCCCTCGAACACGCCCAACACCGCCGGGAGGCAACCGTGGTAATACACACCGACTCCTGGACAGGCTGCAGGCCCTCCAACAGCCGCATCCCAAGGACAACGTGAGGCTCATCACCACCATCCTGGGTAGCCTACAGAGCCTTGGCACGCAGGGAAGGCGTGTCAGGCTCAACTGGATCCCCAGCCACGTAGGGGTCCGAGGCAACGAGGCGGCTGACGTGGCCGCCAAGCGAGCCGCCAGCGGCCCCAGCGTCACCATGCACGTGCCTCCTAGCTTACAGCAGCTCAAGGCGCAGGCGAGATGGGCCGCAGCACACCGCACCCACCAGACACACCGAGAGCTGGAGCCCAGGAAGAGGCAGGCAGCCTGGTACGCTGCAGCCACCGACTACCACCCACTGGACGCCACCCAGCAACAACCCAGGGCAGATGGCGCACTACTGCAGCATGTGCATCTGGGCTACTGCACCAGGGAGGAGCTGCAGGAGGACTTTGAGGGGCAAGAGTGCGATCACTGCGGGAAGCACATCCGTCGCCCACTGGTGCACTACCTCCTGTCCTGCCCCGCCACCGCCCCCCTGAGGCCCGGCCCGGCCCTCGCCGCCCAGCCTGCAGGTGGGGGGCTGCTGAGTGGGCGTGAAGACAGGGCCGCCCTCATGGTCCGCCACACCCCGAGAGACGCGATGTTGGAGGTGCTGCGAGCAACACCCCCTCCCCGCTGACACATCACGTACCCACTCCCCGCCGCGCCCGGCCGGGTGACCAGTGACGCAGGTGACTCACCGTCACCACGCCTCCACGCGACCCTCCCGTAGCTTGATGGGATAATCTCCTCACCGGCGGGCTGATGCCCACTTTGTACTTTTTTGCTGCTGCACTGTGTGTATTTATGTACATGCTTGTACTTTATATATATATGCTGTATGTTTTAATTGTACAATATACCTCTACAAATCAATAGATTTGTCGAGTCGGTTGTGCAGTCGGGAGATGACTTGCAGACCCGGGACTAGTACCAAGGCTAGTTCCTTTTTAGTTTTGGAATGACCAAATACCACCTCATTAAGTAACTATTTAAACACGTAGCTCACGGCAGCTACTCCCAGCCTACAAGCCACTCCCAGACCTGGGAGTGGCTTGTGATCCTGACGGCAGGTGTGCTGGCTTCCACGACCTGCCCGGCTGCCTGCAAGGCTCAATCCATCATTGGGGACATACGCCGGGGGGCGTGTCGCCTCGCCTGCAGCCACTTTTTTGTTTTTAATATTGATAAATGCAGCGTTATGAATGTTGGTAGAGAAAATCCTGGTAATAGATACACCATCTGCAATGTATCTCTGAAAAGATCAGAAGGTGAGAAAGATCTGGGAGTGGGAAAGCTCAGACCGTCCTAAGAAACAATGTACGTATTGAGGCTAGAAATCTATGTGGCATCAGAATACCTCTTAGCTTTATACTTTTTAATTTTTTTTAGTGGTGACCCAGGGGTGGGATGGTAGGCTCTGGAGGTTCACTTGAGGGCTGCTGTGATGGTTGGTCCTCGCCCGTGGTGGTGCAGGCAGGATTCTTATAGTGACGCCATGTGATTATGAGGCTCATGCCGCCCCCCTGTGTCCTCCGATGCACTCGCAATCGAAGGTAGAGTTGATGGGCAGGGCATGTGGTTGTTCTGAGGCCTCTCGACGATGCAGAAAGGTTTTGGGTTTCTTCGGGGATCGAACTCGGGTCACCGAGAACGCCAGTCTCGGAGACGCTAACCACTCCGCTACCGCCTCCCCCCTTGCCTAGTGCTCCTCCATACTGAACTGTACCTTACCTGGCGCCCCCCTTGATAGACACCTCGCTACACTACTGCACCCAGGACCATCAA
>JACEEZ010012877.1:125000-162500 GCA_016584305.1 Chionoecetes opilio
CCGACATGGCGTTAGCCGATATTTCCGAGTCGAGAGTCGGACAAACTTCCTTCATTAGGCGAGGACTGTCGTCACGACAGCCCTCCATTAGTCTTAGGTAGTCGGTACCGACGACTGTGCCGACAGGAAACTCAAAATTTGAAAAATGGCCCTGACAGTCTTTGCGACTGTCTCAAGACAAGTCAAGACTGTCTGAGACAGTTTTGACGACTGTCCTCGACCTCCTTCAGACCTTGGCCGTTAATGACCTCTGGTCCAGACCCTTGCTGACTCTTGTTGTGAAACTTAAGCATGGAATACTTTTTTGCCCCCCCCCCCCCCCCCCCCAAAGTCTGCTCAGCATCTGGCGATCAGTTTCTAAACCTTTCAGACCATGCACGACTATTTCACATGACTAGCCAAGACCTTGTGTACCCTAGAGGCGTGACCCAAAATTGGCACAGTGTTAACTAACACTTTAAGCAGTGCTTGTTATGTAGGTCTGGCAGCAACACACACACACACAACACACACACACACACTTAGTCACAAGGACAGTAAAGAGACAACACAATATACTCCAATGTGTATTTCAAGTAGAGATACAGAGCAAAAAAAGCAATTAAACCTAGATGATAAATGTTTGGAAATGGGACACACGCATACACACATACATACACACTCACACACACATACTCACACACACACACATACACATACACACACACACACACACACATACATACATATATAAAACTGTATGGAATAAAGTACATCAGAATTTAGTGAGCAGAACCTCCGAGGCTCATAAGTACAAAACTACATCGGTAAATACATAACATCAGAAATACAAATCCGTCGCCGTCAATCACGAGTGCGGAGTCAATCGTGTGCTTTACCTGCGTACAAAAACAGTCTCTTTGCTGTCGGTTTTCCAATTCCGACGAGACGTTACAACCCGGGAAGATATGCAGGAAGTGTCATGACAGCAAACACACACGCACACACACATAACATAGCGACAGGTTAGAATTTATAGTCTTTTGTATGGAGTGAAGGAAGGAAGGAAGGTGGAGAGAAAGACAGACAGAAGGAAGGATAGATGGTGTAGAGAAAGACAGAAGGAAGGATGGATGGATAGTGTAGAGAAAGACAGACAGAAGGAAGGAAGGATGGATGGATGGTGGTGGAGAGAAAGACAGAAGGAAGGAAGGAAGGAAGGAAGGTGTAGAGAAAGACAGAAGGAAGGAAGGAAGGATGGTGTAGAGAAAGACAGAAAGAAGGAAGGAAGGATGGTGGAGAGAAAGACAGAAGGAAGGAAGGAAGGATGGATGGTGGAGAGAAAGACAGAAGGAAGGAAGGAAGGATGGATGGTGGAGAGAAAGACAGAAGGAAGGAAGGAAGGATGGATGGTGGAGAGAAAGACAGAAGGAAGGAAGGAAGGATGGATGGTGGAGAGAAAGACAGAAGGAAGGAAGGATGGATGGTGGAGAGAAAGACAGAAGGAAGGAAGGATGGTGGAGAGAAAGACGGACAGAAGGAAGGAAGGAAGGAAGGATGGATGGTGGGGAGAAAGACAGACAGAGTGGAGGTATGAAGGAGGGAAGGATGCTAGGTGTAGAAAAGCCTGGGTCCCACTATGAGGCTACGGGCCAACGTCAACCCGCTCTACCATATATAACACTGGTTGACGTGGTAAAAACATGACTGAACGTGGTCCTGACTTTTATGGTAACGCAGGCTGACGACACGTGGCGCGAGTTTTGTAAATGTAAATAAAATTGTTGCGTCAGCCCCCGTCAGTTACCCTGGACAAGTGACGCGGCCATTACGTGGGTCTGTCTGTCCGTCTTCGTCTGACGTGGCGATCAGGCTGACGTGAGTTAAAGCCCTCACGAAAAAATCCCCTCGTCAACCGGTGTCAGGCAATGTTCTGTAACGGGGGTTGACGTGGACCCGTAACCTCCCAGTGGAACCCGAAGGAAGGAAGGAAGGAAGGTGTAGAGAAAGACAGAAGGAAGGATGGTGTAGAGAAAGACAGAAGGAAGGATGGTGTAGAGAAAGACAGAGGGAAGGAGGGAAGGAAGGATGGTGTAGAGAAAGACAGAGGGAAGGAAGGAAGGAAGGATGGTGTAGAGAAAGACAGAGGGAAGGAGGGAAGGAAGGATGGTGTAGAGAAAGACAGAGGGAAGGAAGGAAGGAAGGATGGTGTAGAGAAAGACAGAGGGAAGGAGGGATGGTGTAGAGAAAGACAGAGGGAAGGAGGGATGGTGTAGAGAAAGACAGAGGGAAGGAAGGAAGGAAGGATGGTGTAGAGAAAGACAGACAGAGAGTGGAGGTATGAAGGAAGGAAGGAAGGAAGGTAGATGTAGAGAAAGACAGATAAAGTGGAGGTATGAAGGAAGGAAGGCAGGTATTGAGAAGGCAAACAGAATGGAGGTAACAAATTATATCTTAACATTACCGTGACCTGACTATGCACTGTGCTTGGATAGAGGTGGGCAAGTCTACCTTAACTCTACTTATCAATAACTGTGCAGGGCAGGGGGAGGAGAAAGCAAATACTGTGAACAGGACATAAGTACAGCAGGGAGGAGAGGAGAAGGGTTAAAGTAGTAGTAAATATAAGTAACTATAAAGTACAGGAAAACCTCTCATATTGGGACTAATTGGGCCAAGGAGTGGTCCGAGTAATGCAAGGATCCGAATAATGGGGGAGATATGTATATAAAAAAATTAAAAAAAATAAAAATTAGGTGTTTATAGTATAGCTAGGAAATTTCGACCCCTAAAAAAAAAAAAAAAATAATAATAATAATAATAATCTAGGTGTTTATAGTATAGCTAGGAAATTTCGACCCCTAAAAAAAAAAAAAAAAAAAAATTCTAGGTGTTTATTATAGTATAGCTAGGAAATTTCGACCCCTAAATAAAATAAAAAAAAATCTAGGTGTTTATAGTATAGCTAGGAAATTTCGACCCCTTAAAAAAAAAAAAAAAAAATTCTAGGTGTTTATAGTAGCTAGGAAATTTCGACCCCTAAAAAAAAAAAAAGGTGTTTATAGTAGCTAGGAAATTTCGACCCCTAAAAAAAAAAAAAAAATCTAGGTGTTTATAGTATAGCTAGGAAATTTCGATCACTTAAGGGAGGTCCGAATAATGAGTCCGAATACGAGAGGTTTTACTGTATAGGGACAAGGAAATAGGGGAGCAAGGGATAAACAAGCAATATATTATCGTATAACATAATAAAACTAATAATTGTGACTTTTACCTTACAGACTACATTACTAGAGTGTACAGCACAGGGCCGGGGAGGCAGGGAGGGAGGTGGTGTGTTGGCAAGGCTGGCGGCGTGGTGGTGTCATCCAGCTAACTAACGAGTGACTAGAGACAGTGGTGGCATTCATTACAAGTCCTGTCTGGCAGCCTTCTATGTCTTATGGCAGACTTAGACAGACTGCTTGACTCTACTAGTATTAGAATAGACATATTTTCTAGTAGTGTGAGTAGGATTAGTAGTACAGTAGTAGGATAGTAGATTAATCTCTGAAGTGTTAATTATCTCTTCTACGTTTACCATCACGATCTACATTACGGGTGTTGAGGCTGTTCGTGTCGATATACGAGTGTTGAGTTAGTGTGGATATGTAGATAGGATATAGTGTGGATGTTTAGGATAGTTGTACGTCAGTGGTGGTAGTGTTGTTGTGTCCTCGAGCTGTCTGGCCGAGCAGCTCCGAGCCCCTAAGACCGTGGCCTGGACCGGGATTTCTCACAGGGCCTTCATGGATTAGATTGTGATGCCAAAAGGGGGAAATGTGCCAGGCAGGAGAGGTCATATGGCACTGGCAAAGCATAAAATAAGAGTTAGATAAGGAGACAGGTATAATAAGTTAGAGAGGAGTGAGACAGTGAGGGAAGGGGTGAGGAATGGGATGTTAGAGTAGGATGGTTAGATCAAATGAAGGACTTTTATTTGTTAAGAGGAAGGAGATTAAAACAGTCCGGGGATTCTTGGAGGACATCCGCCAGACAAGGATTTCGGTAGAGGGCGTAGTGTTGACGTTAGGAGAAACCTGGGTTGTTTTCTGGTGGACAGGGATAGAGGAAGAGGAGCTACAATGATGCTAGGAATCAGGATATGGGGGTGAGTTGTGTCCTTGGCCAGTCCTTTGTGATGTAGAAAAATTTTTTAGTAATGAAAGTGTCTTGGAGGCAGATAACTTGAGGCTCGTAGCAAGAAATAAGGGATGAAGGTCTGGTGTGTGGGAGTGGAGGCTGTGAATGTTCCAGTAGAGGACAGACAGTGTGAAGAGGTCAGAGGGTGATAGTTGGGATGGCAGCGTCTGGGGTTGAGGGGTTAGGGGTGTGAGGTACAGGGTTAGGGGTGTGAGGTGCAGGATCAGGGGTGTGGGGTAAGGGTTCAAGGGTAGCAGGTGAAGTACACATAGTAGGGTCAGGGGGGCGAAGGGTAGGGTCAGGGCTGTTGAGATAAAAGGGAGTCGTGTGTACAGCCAGGAAGGGGGGAAGTCCAGAACAGACTTAACTACAGGGCAGTCAGAGGAAGGAGAAGAGGACATAGGGTGATCAGAGGGAAAGGGGGAGTGTGGAGAATGAAAGAGGAGTAGGAGGTCGCAGCCAATCCCCCTTGAGGTAGTTAGTACCAAGGAAACTGGCATCGGTGTAGATTTAACTAAGAGTAGAGGTGAATTTGTCTCTATGGGTAGCATGAGAGAGGGAAGTAGAGGTATTAGTTATGTTATGTTATGTGAGAGGCTGTGGCGAGTGTCTGTGGTATATCAACATACTGTGGGTGACATCCTGTGGGTCCGTGGGCAGGAGAGAGAGAGAGTAATATGGCACACTCACACCTGACATTTCGGCCACCTGTCTGCATAAGTGTTAGGCCACCAACACCCACACTAACAGAGAGGGAGGGAAGAAGAGATGAAGAAAGTGACAGATGTAGGAGTGAATGAGGGAGTAGAGACAGATAGATACATGGAAGTAGGTAAAGTATAGATTCATATAGGAGAAAGTACAACACACACACACACATATATATATACATTGGCACTTCATTACGGCAAGGAACAGTTTTATGAGCCACAGATCCTCCCTATCACAAGGCGCCCTATCTATTTATCCTATCCTATCCTATCCAAGGCCCTATCATTGTTACGCAGCCACTCCATAAAAATTAAAACATGACTGATGCACAAACTTGAGTGAAAAAACTACCTTTCTTTTCTCCCTTAGTATGATATGGTAAGAGTTAACAGCAAGGAATAGTTTACTTTGACGATTCAATTCTTTGTTAGTGGAGAACATGTACTATTTGACTCTAGACTCTATCTATATCTAGTGTTATTACTTTACTACCATTGTTTTGAGGCTTGCAAGTACTAGAATATCATTACCTTTTCTGCTCACTACTACACGTACATGAACAAATTGATTGTACAGGAGAACCTCGTTTATCCGGCACTTTCGGGGGGGAGCGCATGCCGGATAACTCATTTTGCCGTTGTTTTGAGGTTACTCTTATGGAATCCCCCAAAATGCTTTAGACAAAACACAATGCTTTAGACAAACACAGACACTTCTCAATATTATAAAAACTAACATGGTATAATATTCCTTCAGTAAGTTACACACACACATAGTTGGAAGTCTTGAGGGAATGTTTTAGTGACGTTTATCACCAGCACCGAGAAGTGAGGCGTCTGTGGATGTCGTTCACTCATAGATCATTAACAGGAACATTACCTTTTGTAGGGAATAAAATTTTGTGCAAGGTATATTTTCACCTCATTTTTCGTACAGTGAAATAAACTGAATAAAATATTGTGCAAGGAATATTTTCTTCTCTTTTTTTTCGCACAGAAGAAATGAATTGAGTAAATATTGTGCAAGGAATATTATCTTCTGCTCATTTTACGTACAGAAGAATTAATTGATTAAAATATTGTGCAAGGAATATTTTCTTTTGTACGACAGCAGAAGAAATAAACTTGAATAAAATGTTGTGCAAGGAATATTATCTTCGCTTTTTTACGTACAGAAGTAATAAATGATATGACGAACGGACATAGTTTAGTATTCATTTCCCTCTCTCCCCCTCTCTCTCTCTCTCTCTCTCTCACACACATACACGGTCCTACAACTCCCTCCCTAATACAGACTCACCTTGCCTCAACACTAGTCTAGGTGGCAACATGTCCCGGCCACAAATATACTCTCGGGGAATTCTGAGGCTGTGAAAAATTAATACTGAGATGTTCAAAGGGATATGGTTGCTTGCCTCTCTCCCAGCCTCAAATATACGCCCTGGGAATTCTGAGGCTGTGTGAAAAATTAATATCCTGGCCACAAATAATACTCCGAGAACCACCCATGGAATTCTGAGGGCGAGTGTGAGAGCTTAATACTGAGATGTTCAAAGGGATATGGTTGCTTGCCTCTCTCCCAGCCATAAATAATACTCCCATGGAATTCTGAGGCTGTGTGAAAAATTAATATCCTGGCCACAAGTATACTCTGAGAACCACCCAGGGAATTCTGAGGCTGAGTGTGAGAGCTTAATACTGAGATGTTCAAAGGATATGATCTGTTCGCGTCCCCTTAAATCATGGAAAAGACATGAACCTCACCACCTCAACACTTACATGCCTACTATATCAATGTATTACGATAGCCATTAACTCGTTTCCTAATACTTCTACTGTTTCCTTTCATCAAGCTATTTTTTTTTTCATTTATAAGCCTTTTGAAGTAATTTTTTCATGCCATTATAGTCTGCTATTTAATTTTTCTATGACTCTTTTATCACCACTTAACACTTACATACCTAACTTATCAATGTGTTATGATATCTAGTAACCTTAAGTTTTTCCTAATCATTTTACAGTCTCCTTTCATCAAGCTATTATTTCTAAGCTTTTTCTAGTTCATTTTTCACACTGTTTTAGTCAGGGTATCTGATTTTTTTTCTTTCTACGCCACTTCGATACACCCATTTTTTTCACGCTGTTTTAGTCAGATATCTATTTTTTTCTACGCTTCTTCTGTACAGCCATTCCGCAAACTACAATATTGGCTCATAATTTACGTAGTCCGATATCTATTTCTTTTTCTACGCTTCTTATACAACCATTCCTGAAGCTACAATATTGGCTCATAATTTACGTAGTCTGATATCTAATTTTTTTCCTACGCCTCTTCTATACAACCACTCCGCAAACTACAATATTGGCTCATAATTTACGTAGCCCGATATGTATTTTTCTTTTTCTACGTCTCTTCATAAAACCATTCCTGAAGCTACAATATTGCCTCATAATATACGTAGTCCGATATCTATTTTTTTCAACACTTCTTCTATACAGCCATTCCGCAAGCTACAATATTGACTGATAATATACGCAGTCTGATATCTACTTTTTTCCTACGCCTCTTTAATACAACCATTCTTACGCTACATTATTGCCAGATCATTTACGTAGTCTGATATCTATTTCTTTTTCTACGCTTTTTAAACAACCATTCCGCAAGCTACAATATTGCCTGATAGTTTACGTAGTCCGATATCTATTTCTTTTTCTACGCTTCTTTTAAACAACCATTCCGCAAACTACAATACTGGCTCATAATTTACGTAGTCTGATATCTATTTCTTTTTCTACGCTTTTTATACAACCATTCCGCAAGCTACAATATTGCCTGATAGTTTACGTAGTCTGATATCTATTTCTTTTTCTACGCTTCTTATACAACCACTCCTCAAGCTACAATATTGGCTCATAACCTAACCTTACTCAAACACCTCCACAATTTCCCCTGTATATATATCAACCTCAATATATTTTCCCACGTACGTATCTGAAGGCGTGTGTTTACCTTACGAGCCTCAATAACAATACAGCAATGACTCCCGGCCCTAACACACCCTCTACATCTTTACTAACACACCCTACGCCTCCTCCTCCCCTCCCCTTCCCCCCTTGGTCCCTATCTTCTTTGGCTAAAATCAACACTTAATACTAATACTAATGATAATAATAATAATAGTAATGATAATGATAAAACAGTGAAGATATTAAAAGACTTAAAATTACGACAGCCTAAGTAACGGCACACACACACACACACACACGCGTCCACACACACACACACCACACACACACACACACACACACACACACACACACACACACTTAAATCACTACATGGCACCTTCAAAGAGAACTGTTTGTAGCTCCTATAATACTGAGGTGAGTTATGAAGTACGGGAAGCATTAAATTCGCTCACTCACTCACTCACTCGGCTACTCACTCACTCACTCACTACTCGGCTACTCGCTTGTCTATTCACTCACTCACTCGGCTACTCGCTTGTCTACTCACTCACTCACTCGACTGGCCTCACTCTCATCACTCATCTTAAATCACAAACTGCTGACGAACGACTGGAAAAAGTTATCGCTCGTGCATTATAAAAAGGAAGCCTTGAATTCACTCACACTCACTCTCATCACTCGTCTAAATCACAAACTGCGGACAAACGACTGGAAAAGTTGTCGCTCGCTCGTGAATTGTAAAAAGGAGGCACCAAGACGTATTCTATCATACTCTCATACTTACAGAAACACTTAAAACTCCTCATTAAGCTGAATATTACACTCATGTCTCCTCTCTCACTCTCAGGCCAGTGTGACGTAGCATACTTATCTAAAATAGTTATCGCTCGCTCGTGAATTGTAAAAAGGAGGCACCAAATTCTTGCATTCTCTTGTAGTTACAGAACACTAAACTCCTTATTAATCTCCTAAATATTACACTCATGTTTCCTTCTCACTCTCAGACCAGTGTGACATAACATACTCATTCACTCTATTCAGATACACATTACATTCATACTCATCCACATACACTTCTATTCACCTTACGTTTCACAAAAATTACAATTACGTTTCAATGTTTCACAAATACGTTTTCGCACTGCTTACGTTTCACTCGCACTCACACGACTAAATTGACAGACTCACGGCTATACGAGTGGCCTGGAAGTGGCTCTGGTCGCCTAGTCTAGCTAACAACAACAGGTAGTAATGCATTAAGTTAGGACACCCTCGGGCCATCCTAGGTTTGTACAGCGGAAGTGACCTCTCTTAACTAACTTGACCTGACCTTGACCTTCTTCATCATCCTGAGGGCTTGTGCGTTCGGGTTCAGTACAAGTATTGCCTTAACAGTGAGGCAATCCAGCTATCATAACATCACTACTAAATTATCCTTTTCTGATATATTAATCTAATGTAACTCCTGTCTAACTCTAAGTCAGCCCTAAATCATTCAACCATTCTGTAGCGTTACAAATGATGGAGCGCTTCAAAATGTTATTCTGAGCAGTCTGGTTCAGCAAATCTCTTATCCTGATTAATTATACATGTCAGTTTTCTTTAAAGTCATGAGTAAATCCTGACTTAGAAACTGTATTGTTCTATTTCAATGTACAGAACCACAACGGCCAAATCTTCCCCTCAAACACTGCTGTATAGATTGGCAACACTGATATAATAATTCAAGCACATCTAGCCACTGCCTTGCCTGACACCATTACCTCTCCCCGCCCTAAAAACAGTACCAAAAATACACCACACTCTGCCTCCTCAGGGCGCTACACTACTGCCCTCCCTAAAGACATGTCCAGACCAGCGGGCCTGATGGGCGGGCATGCCTGGCACCGGGCACATTTGACGGGCAAACCATGGAAATGCCCGATCTCCTGTTCAAGTGAAATCGTTGTGGTGTGGGCGGTGGCTGAGGGGCTGCCACGCTGCCCGACACAAGGTAACATTGGCATCCATAGAAGGCTTGCCTCTCACTTATCACTTCCTTGTAACACGGTTCACATCAGGAACTATACACACAGCAACAATGATGCTGCACAATACTGTCTTGGCAGTAGTACCGGGCACCATGTTTATTGTACTGCACTCCACAACCTACTGCATCATCGGCACACCACAGGCACACACAGGCATCGTTCATCCACTCTGCCGTGTGGACAAGTCACAGGCATGCAACCCAGAATTTGCCAGCCGGGCACTGCCGCTTGTCTGGACCTGCCTTAACACTAGCACCTCCTCCTCCTGCTCCTCTGCCTCTGTGCTATCGCTAACACTACAGCCCCGTTATTAGCACCATCTCCTCCTGTCTGTCTTGTGTGTGCTATAAGTCTGGCTTTGCCTCTACACCTACTCAGCACCCTTCTTACAGTCTTTTATAGTGCTCACCAATCACAGAATCAGGTCATGTAGTGCTGGAGCCTCACACACATGACCTAATATTACAGGGGAAGCATAACCTGACCTCCAATGACCTAGTGCTGACCTGTGCTGAGTGTCTGACCCTGAGTGCTGAATACTTGATGTCTGTCTCTATGTTTGTTTAGAAAAGTTAAGATATGTATTTTTTTCTACTGGTATATTTTTAAGATCCCTGATTTTCTAACCCTGAGTTCTGAATAGCTGGCTGGTTTTGTTGATTTCAAGGTGGCGTATTTTTTTTCTTTTTCTACTTTCTGATTTCTATAAGTTTGGTTTGTGAAGTTCAAGATGTGGTGTTTTTGCTTACTGTTTTTATAATTAAGATCTGAATACTTTAAGTTTGGTTTGTTAAGTTCAAGGTGTGTGTTTTTTCTTACTGTTTTTTAAAGACCTGAATCCTTAATGTTTGCTTTGTTAAGTTCAAGATGTGTTTTTTTGTACTGTTTTTATAATTAAGATCTGAATCCTTAATGTTTGCTTTGTTAAGTTCAAGATCCGTTTTTTTTTCTTACTGTTTTTTAAGATCTGAATATTTAATGTTTGCTTTGTAATTTCGAGGCGTCATTTTTTTTTTTTTCTGATTTCTTTAAGTTTGGTTTGTTAAGTTCAAGATGCGTTTTTTTTTCTTACAGTTTTTTTAAGATCTGAATACTTGTAGCCTACTTGATATTTGTGTTGTAAATTTCAAGGTGTTTTTTTGTACTTTCTGGTTTCTATAAGTTTGTTTTGTTAAGTTAATTGTTTTTTTCTTAGTTTTTTTAAGATTTGAATACTTGATGTTAGTTTTGTTAAGTTTAAGATCTGGGTTATTTTTTCTTACTATTTTTTTTAAAGATCTGAATACTTGATGTTAGTTTTGTTAAGTTCGAGGTGTCTTTCTCTACTGTTTATACGTTTGCTTTGTAAATTTCAAGGTGTCATTTTTTTAAATTTCTGATTTCTTTAAGTTCGGTTTGTAAAGTTTTTTTTATTTCTGATTTCTTTAAGTTTGTTTTTTATTTTTTTTTTTCTGATTTCTAAGTTTTTTTTTTTTTTTTTTTATTTCTGATTTCTTTAAGTTCTGTTTAAGTTTTTTTTATTTCTGATTTCTTTAAGTTCGGTTTGTTAAGTTTTTTTTGTTTCTGATTTCTTTAAGTTCGGTTTGTTAAGTTTTTTTTATTTCTGATTTCTTTAAGTTCGGTTTAAGTTTTTTTTATTTCTGATTTCTTTAAGTTCGGTTTGTTAAGTTTTTTTTTATTTTGGATTTCTTTAAGTTTGTTTTATTAAGTTTAAGTTGTGGATTATTTTTTCTTACTGTTTTTTAAGGAGCTGAATACTTTAAGTTTGTTTAGTTAAGTTCAAAGTTCTTTCTCTACTGTCTATACGTATGTTTTGTAAAGTTAGAGTTGTGTTTTATCTACTGTATATTTTTCAAGCTCCCTAAAGTTCTGAACCCATGACTGCTTTAGACTTGATTTGTTTGGTTAAGTTCAAGGTGTGGTTTTTTATAGTTTTTTTTAGTATTAGTGATTAGTGTTAAGGTTAAGGAGGTCAGGTCAGGATTAAGGTCAGGTCAAGGTCAGGTAGTTGCTTCCCCGTACATACAGGTAAAAATGCTAAATTGCACCTCAACCACTTACGCAACCTGGGAACTAAAATCTTAAACCACAACACACACACACACACACACACACACACACACACACACACACACACACAACACATACATACATACATACAAGCACAAAAAATATATATATCAAAAAGGATACTTAATGTGTGACCTGAATTGCATCCATGGGTAGAAGCAATAGTTGTAGTAGAGTAGTAGTAGTGGTAGTTATAGTAGTGGTAGAGTTGTAGTAGAAGTAGTAGTAGAAGAAGTGGTAGAGTAGTTGCAGTTGTAGTAGTAGTGATAGTAGTGTAGTTGTGTGGTAGAGTAGTAGTAGCAGTGGTAGTTGTAGTAGGTAGTAGTGGTCTCACAAGATAGAAGAGTTGGTGGCGTCCTGTACGTTATGGTTCTTGTCAGGTCTTGGTGGCTTCTCGGGCGGCTCATCGGGCAGGTCGTAAGGGAACGCCGCCAAACCCTGCAAAGTAATGCGCCATAATGAGTGGGTTGCAGGTTTTTGTTTACATCTCAAAGGACTGGCCAAGGACAATAACAAAAGAGGTCATAAAAAGCCCACTAGTTGCCAGTCCCTGCAAAGTGATGAGCCATAATGAGGTGTAGAGGTGGTAAAATGAGGTGTAATGAAGAGGTATGAGGTGTAATGAGGAGGTATGAGGTGTAATGAGGAGGTATGAGGTGTAATAAGGAGGTATGAGGTGTAATGAGGAGGTATGAGGTGTAATGAGGAGGTATGAGGTGTAGAGGTGGTAAAAATGAGGAGTAATGAAGAGGTATGAGGTGTAATGAGGAGGTATGAGGTGTAATGAGGAGGTATGAGGTGTAATAAGGAGGTATGAGGTGTAAAGGTGGTAAAAATGAGGAGTAATGAAGAGGTATGAGGTGTAATGAGGAGGTATGAGGTGTAATGAGGAGGTATGAGGTGTAATGAAGAGGTATGAGGTGTAATGAAGAGGTATGAGGTGTAATGAGGAGGTATGAGGTGTAATGAAGAGGTATGAGGTGTAAAAGAGATGCTGAGTGAGGTGTAAAGGTGTATGTGAGGAGTAGTAGAGATGTGTAGAGATGTGAGGTGTAAAGTGGGCTGCAAGGTTGATTAATTGATTGACTGAGTGAGTGAGTGATGAATAAATGAGTGAGTGAGTGCATGAGTATCTCCCATTTTCTGATGACATTTCACTGGATAAATTATGTTCTGCTTGACTTACATTCTACCTTTTGAGCCTCACAATAGACCAGCTTACTGACTAACACATGTGTATTCTCTGCTTAATGACTGACAGAGGGATTAAGGAAGAGATAAATGAGACTGAAACAATGGCGTAGCGAGGTATCTATCAATGGGGGGCACAGCTGTGTATGGGGGGGGGGGGCGATCTGACGTTATATAAGATAAAAGATAACGAGGCAACAGTCATTACTTTGCAGGGAGGACTAAACAACCTCAAATCACACGTAAGCTCTCCCTCCCTCCCTCTTAGTAGCGCGGCCAGGACATGGTGACAGGGGTGGCCAAGGCTGGACACAGATCTAGTGTGGGGTGGCCATGCATGACCATTAAATAAATGGTTGAATTTTCATTAGACCTCTGACTCAGATCTGGGGTGGCCGATGAGATTTCAGACCCGCCACTGCCCACTCATTCCTCTCCCTCCCTCCCTTCCTCTCCCTACTACCTTACGATGCAGGAAAAATGAAGAAAAGCAACAAAATAAAGAGTTATTTGGCCAAAAATCATCCCCTACCTCCTCCCAGCTGCCTGCCCTGCACACACACCCTGCTTCTCCTCCCAGCTGCCTGCCCTGCACACAAACACCCTGCTTCTCCTCCCAGCTGCCTGCCCTGCACACACACACCCTGCTTCTCCTCCCAGCTGCCTGCCCTGCACACACACACCCTGCTTCTCCTCCCAGCTGCCTGCCCTGCACACACACACCCTGCTTCTCCTCCCAGCTGCCTGCCCTGCACACACACCCTGCTTCTCCTCCCAGCTGCCTGCCCTGCACACACACACCCTGCTTCTCCTCCAGCTGCCTGCCCTGCACACACACCCTGCTTCTCCTCACAGCTGCCTGCCCTGCACACACACACCTGCTTTCCTCCAGCTGCTGCCCTGCACACACACCCGTTCCTCCTCCCAGCTGCCTGCCCTGCACACACACCCTGCCTCTCACAGCTGCCTGACACACCTGTTCCTCCTCCCACTGCGCCTGACACCCCGCCTGACGGCGCACATCACTTCGCTCGGCTCGAAACTACAGCTCAAACCTGCTCAACATGTAAACACTAAACCTTTCCCTTACTTCCTTCCCACGCCCTGACCTGTTGACCAATAATTCTTGACCTGTAACGTTATCTAAGTCTTAAATGTTAGTAAATGTGAGTTAGTAATAGTGTTGGTATAGTCTTGTAGTATGTTTTAAAGCTTATATTGATAGGGTTCGTTAGTGCTTCGAAGCTCGTTAACATCATCGCAGAGGATTGTGGGTAGGGTATCTGTTTTTCTTTTCTTGCTACGTAGTTTGTGGGTTGTTAAAGGACTGGATTGCTTTGTTAGGAGTGGCGTGGCTGGGTAGCTATGAATGGGGAGGAGTGAGGACGTGCTTACTGAGGGACAAATGAATCATGAATGAGACAGGCTGACTATACTTACCTACTGAGGAACTTGATAAATGACTGAACAAGGGTGAATGTGGTGGTGGTGGTGGTGGTGGTGGTGGCTTGCCTATTTAGTTTATGCCTGGTTGTTATGTTGTTGCCTGTTTAGTATCCTTGTCCACTAGCTAATTGGTATATTCAGTTATTTTTCGTAATTTTATGGCTAACAACAGACGATTTTTTTTATAGTAAAGGAGAGAGACAGAGAGAGAGAGGAGAGAGAGAGAGAGAGAGAGAGAGTTAAGCATGAGACCTTAAGATAGAATGGAATTTTCGCCTTGTTAAAAAAAATAGACTATACATGAATGAACAAGGGTACGAGTGGTGGTGGTTTGACTTGCCTTGCTGATGGGTGGCGGGGCTTTTTTTTTTTTTTTTTTTTTTTTTTTTTTTTTTTTTTTTTTTTTTTTTTTTTTTTACTTTACTTGATGAATGATTATAATTTGATTGACACATAGGGTGACTTAAATGACCTACTGAGGGACTTAATAAATGAATAACAAAATTAATGATTATTGAGACACAGGGTGACATAACTTACCAACTTACTTAATTAATGATAATAATAAGGCCGAGGATTAGAAGAAAGAAGAGGAACTATGTGAGGAGGAGGAGGAGGAGGAGGAGGAAGGATACAAAAGGAAAGAATAGCAAGGAGAGGAAAGAGAGAGGAGGAGGAGGAGGAGGAGGAGGAGGAGGTACAAAAGAAAGAATAGCAAGGAGGAGAGAAGGAGGAGGAGGAGGAGGAGGAGAGGAGGAGGGGATACAAAAGGAAAGAATAGCAAGAGAAGAGAGAGGAGGAGGAGGAGGAGGAGGAGGAGGAGGGATACAAAAGGAAAGAATAGCAAGGAGGAAGAGAGAAGGAGGAGGAGGAGGAGGAGGAGGAGGGATAGATACAAAAGGAAAGAATAGCAAGGAGGAGGAGGAGGAAGAAAGGAAAGATAGCGAGGAGGAGGAGGAGGAGGAGGAGGAGGAGGAATAGAAAATGAGAGAGAAACCATCGAGTAAATAAATGACCAAGAAGACAGGGCAGTGGTTTGCCTTGCCTGTCCTCCCTCCCTCCTCCCTCCTAATTCATCTATGCATGTCTCAACTATCATCTGTTTTAATTTTAATGGCTGACATGATTTTTTTTATAGTAAAGGAAAGATCTGGGCGTGAAGGGGTTAACAAGGGTACAAGGGGTGGTTTGACTTGCCTTCTTATTGACATTGAAAAGATAGAATGGAATTTTCGCCTCCCTCCCCCTCCCTCCCTCCCTCACTCCTAATTCATCTATGCATGTCTCAACTATCATCTGTTTCTATATCTGGCAGCTTCTATTCTTGCCTCCCTCCCTTCCCTTACTTACTCAATGATGACTAAATGAATGAACAAGACAGAGAGAGAGAGAGAGAGAGAAGAGGAGAGAGAGAGAGAGAGAAGAGAGAGAGAGAGATATACTACCCCAAAAAACAGTATAGTGCATAAGGTACACATAAAAAATAAGTATCTAAACTATAATAAATACTACAATAGTGGGGAAGCATAATAAGTATCAAAATAAGATCATAAAGTAAGGTTGTTTAGTAGCCTTGTCCACTAACTAATTTGGTATATTCAGTGACTTCGTAATTTTATGGCTGACATGATTTTTTTTATAGTAAAGGAAAGATCTGGGCGTGAAGGGATTAACAAGGGTACAAGGAAAGATCTGGGCGTGAAGGGGTTAACAAGGGTACAAGGGGTGGTGGTGACTTGCCTTCTTATTGACATTGAAAAGGTAGAATGGAATTTTCGCCTCGTTAAAATAAATAAGACTATACATGAATGAACAATGGTACAAGTGGTGGTGGTACAATAAGGAGTGCATGGGAATATGGAGAGAGAGAGAGAGAGAGAGAGAGAGAGAGAGAGAGAGAGAGAGAGAGAGAGAGAGAGAGAGAGAGAGAGAGAGAGAGAGAGAGAGAAAAGAAAAAAAAAAGAGAGATGCTACCCCCCCAAAAAAGACCTAATATTACAGGGGACGCAAAACCTGACCTTCAATGACCTAGTGCTGACCTGTGCTGACCTATGTGTGACCCCTGAGTGCTGAATACTTGATGTTTGTCTGTATGTTGGATTAGAAAAATTAAGATATGTATTTATTTTCTGTTACATTTCTACCCACAAAAAAAAACCCAGAGTATAGTGCATGAGGAACACATAGAAAATAAGATAAGAGAAGGCAACTATAGTCTATTCACTTAAGCTGGATTCTTGGGAGCTGCTCGATGCCTACCTGAGTATGTAAGGACGTCGCTGATTGGCTGATGCACGCGGCCTCGGTGTGATGGCGTGGTATTGGTGCCTCAGCCAATCAGCGACGTCCTTACATACTCAGGTAGGCATCGAGCAGCTCCCAAGAATCCAGCTTAAGTGAATAGACTATAGTAATACAATAAGTACAGTACATGGGGTGGTGGTTTGTCTTGCCTTGTTGGTGGGTGGCTACCTACCTAAATTACCTACTGAGGGACTTAATAATGAATAACAAAATTACGTTCTGGGTCTCAAGGGGTTAACAGCAAGACATAGGGTGGTGACTTGCCTTGTTGGTGTTTGGTAGGGAGGAGGCGCTGAGGCGGTAGAGGGACTCCCCGTCCTGGTCTCGCTGCTTGACGGGGAGGGGGGGGCGGTCGTCCTCCTCCAAGATAGAGCCCGTGGGGGTGTCTGTGTGGGGGGGGGGGGAAGGTTAAAGCTGGGAGGGAGGGAGGTAGAGAGGTACTGAGTGGTAACAGGGAGGGAAGGAGAGAGAGGGAAGACTGATTGTTGGCCAGGAGGGAAGGAAGGAAGGAGGGGAGAGGGAGGGAAGGGAAGGGAGAGGAGAGAATGCTGAGTGCTGGTAGTGAGGGAGAGGGAGGGAAGGGAAGGGAGAGGGGAGAATGCTGAGTGCTGGTAGTGAGGGAGAGAAGGGAGGAAAGGGAGAGAGGGAGGGAAGGATGAATGCTGCCAGACATAAACAAAATATAATGGATGAGGACATGCGTGTTGGAGATTGAGTTGCAGAATGATCGCTCCCATATATAGAAACAGGTGATGAGGAATATATAGGAGAATTAGGAGAGGAAGGATAACGAGGAAAAACGAGGAAAAATCCGTAAATATAAATCTTCCGTTACCATAAAATCTAACCAGAAATTGAAATGTTTGACTCACGTAGACTTTCCCTGGAGCCAATGGAGGGGGAGGGTGTGGAGGGGGTCGGGGGGGTGAGGGTGAGGGAGCGGGGGCGTGCGGTGAACAGTCGCTCCACGTCCAGCTCAGTCCTCTTGGGTCTCATGGAGGTCAGCTGTGGGGGTGGAGAGGTCAGGTCAGGTTAGGTCAAGCTTAAGGGGAGCGTCACACGAATATTTCCGAAAAAAATCAAAATATTCGAAAAAATTCTCCTGCGTAGTAGAACACTTGGGCAAACTTGTGACACAGTATTTATTATAAAGAAAGAAGAAAAAATGAAAGAGTTATGGCTGATTTACTCCCCCCCCATCCCCCCCCCCCCGAAAAATATCCGTACAATTATTTTTTTTTAATTCCCTGGCATAGGCAAACTGGCACCTCTCAGTCCCTCCCTGTGAGACAGAGGGTCGTCTCAAGGCCTCAGTAGTGAGGGAGTAGAGGGAGAGGCCGGGTGTCGCTGCTTGTCTCTCGGCCTTCCACCATTCCTGCTCCCTGCAGACCATTTACCATTTATTCAGCGCAGGATTGATCTCCCTCACGCTCTCTACCTTCACCACCACCATGCCGAGGACATCAAGGCATAAAGTGGCTCAGAGAGGAGAATGCTGGCTGTAGTTCAGCAAACTGTCCATGCGCGTCTGACAGCTGGCACCCTTTTGTGACAAGTACCTTTTACAAAAGTGTGGACCAGATACCAGCCATGGCATATAACACTTCAAGAGTGATAGAGAGCGTGGCTGCGAGAGTAAACAAACAAACCAGCCTCTGCTCAGACTCACTCAGCCTTGAGGTTTAAAGGGCACGCGCCTTTTTTAACCGCGTGCCTTTAAACCTCTCTACTGAAACATTTGCCTTTGTCCAGTTGTCCTTTAATAGCTTCACCACTATTGTACCGAATTTAATAAACAATATAGCATTGGCAAGAGGAATAAAGATGTGATTTTCTCATATTTCGTTTTTTTTCAATTTGGGTAAAAATTTGCAAATAATAGCAAATACATTTACGATCCAAAAAAACAAAAAAAAGGCTAAACACTGGAAATTCAAAATTCCTAAAAGATGAATCGCTTGGGTAGGTTGTAATACATATTTGGTATTTTTGTCCTCAGTGCCAGTCATTGGATAAAGTTATTAACAGTTGAATTTCTTTTAAATAACAGTTTATATTTTTGTTCTCAGTTATGTACCGAGCTAGGGATCTGAAAATGAGCTAGGATTATTTCAGCTTTAGCATAATTGTGACATCAAATAAATCATGACAATCCACCGGTAACTAAGACATGGTGTGACGCTGCCCTTGAGTAGTTGGCTGATAACTACAATTTGTCGTCCCCTTACCTTATACAGTAAACACTCTATAAATCGGATCAATTGGGGGAAACCAGAATATCCGAAAGTTTGGATTAACCGAGGGCTGAAAAACTTGTGTATGTCCCCGGCCCCATAGCACACACACACACACACACAGTCCCTGGCCCCATAGCATACACACACACACACACACAGTCCCTGGCCCCATAGCAAATACACACACCCACACAGTCCCTGGCCCCATAGCATACACACACACACACACACAGTCCTGGCCCCATAGCAAATACACACACACACACAGTCCCTGGCCCCATAGCACACCCACACAGTCCCCGGCCCCATAGCACACACACACACACACACAGTCCCTGGCCCCATAGCATACACACACACACACACACAGTCCCTGGCCCCATAGCAAATACACACACACACACAGTCCCTGGCCCCATAGCATACACACACACACACACACAGTCCCTGGCCCCATAGCAAATACACACACACACACAGTCCCTGGCCCCATAGCAAATACACACACACACACAGTCCCTGGCCCCATAGCAAATACACACACACACACACAGTCCCTGGCCCATAGCAAATACACACACACACACACAGTCCCTGGCCCCATAGCAAACACACACACACACACAGTCCCTGGCCCCATAGCAAAACACGCACACACACACAGTCCCTGGCCCCATAGCAAACACACACACACACACAGTCCCTGGCCCCATAGCAAACACACACACACACAGTCCCTGGCCCCATAGCAAACACACACACACACACAGTCCCTGGCCCCATAGCAAACACACACACACACAGTCCCTGGCCCCATAGCATACACACACACACACACACAGTCCCTGGCCCCATAGCAAACACACACACACACAGTCCCTGGCCCCATAGCAAACACACACACACACACACAGTCCCTGGCCCCATAGCATACACACACACACACACACAGTCCCTGGCCCCATAGCACACCCAACTCACTAAAACAGTGCAGAATAATATTTGATAATAAATAGTGTATGTATTACTTCACCCGTGCAGCTGACAGGACGACTCAAAACTGGGTCTGGGCGTTACAAAATTATACATTTTTGGCGGGGCTCAGCGGATGAATTACCATAATAAGATACACTACAGTACTGTATTGTAATGTATGGGAAATGAATTACAGAAACACAGCAAGGAATGAATTATACAGTGGTATAATTCCACGTGAACTACCACGTGTAGGTCTCACAGCCTCTTGTAGCTTCCTTATTTTCTTATGTTCTTATTAGGGAGTTTTAAAAGGAGGCTGGATAATTTCATGGATGGGGATGAAAGGTGGATGTAGGTAGTGTTAAGTAACAGGAACTACCACGTGTAGGTCTCACAGCCTCTTGTAGCTTCCTTATTTTCTTATGTTCTTATTAGGGAGTTTTAAAAGGAGGCTGGATAATTTCATGGATGGGGATGAAAGGTGGATTAGGCGATCAGCCTGGGGGGTTGGTCGGTATCAAATTAGGGCGAGAATGCTAATAGTGTTTTTTGGGAAGGTATAAATGCCTAGAGTTAGAAAACATGTGATAGCATTGTGGCAGTGGCAGCTTTATGGGAGTTATCCCCCTTTTCCAAACTGTATATTATATAATTATATAAATATACATACATATAATTAAAAAAAAAAATCTTTTTCAGGTGTCGTATTTCATCGGCGAGAGACGGACCGGACGATCGACTGGCGACGTTGGAGACCCTCGAGGAGACCACCACTGCCGGAAGACCAGCCGGCCCGCAGGTCGTGCGTTCAGAGAAAGTCGGGTTTTTGGAGTGGAGAGGTAGAGTAGCAGCCGACTACCTCTCGAAGCTATTGTTGAAGGCTGGTGATGTAGAGAAGAATCCGGGACCAGAATCCGGTGTCGTGGTAGCTGTGGAACTTCAACGTAGGAGGCCTGGAATGTCCGTTAACATGGAAACGCCACAGGCACCCGCCAAGAAACTGTGCATCATACACCAGGCAGTATCCGACGGAGATGAACATTTTGTCAGTCCTCAAAGCCATGCCTCCTGGTTAACCTTACTTGAAGCCGCCAAAGTCAGGAACCATGTCCCCATTCTAGACGTTTCAAAAACGCTTCAGGACAAAGAAGTTCCAATTATATTCTATCATCGAAAATGTAGAAGTATGTTCACCATGAAAAGAGACTTGGAAACTCTGAAAAGTAAAGCAGGTGAATGTAGTAGTGATCTATCTGATAGTAGTGACTGTCCTCCAAAAAAGTCTTCCAGAACATCAACACATGAATCAAGAGTTTATGCTCTGATCTGCGTATTCTGTAGCAAGGTCAAGTTCAAAAAGCACTCCAATACACGTGAAACACTTACGCTAGCTTCACAACTGAGAGTAGATCAAACACTAAGAGAGAGGGCCGTCAGAAATGCAGACGGCAGGATGATAGCACTAACCAGTAGAGACATTGTTGCCGCAGAGGCACACTACCACGCTTCATGCTATAGGAATTACACTAGGAACAAAGAGGACAGCAATGAGAATGAAGAAGAGAAAGTAACAGATGAATTTATACTGTATCACAAGGTTGAAGGAGAAGCTTACCAAGAACTTTTCGAATACATCAGAGAAGATATTATCCCCAACAAGAGGATTATACCAGTCACCTCCTTGACCACAAAATTGGAATCATTAATGTTGTCTGGTGGAGTTAATCTTCTGAAGGATTCAACAAAGAAGAATATGCACAGAAGACTGAAATCCGAGCTTGGAGGTGCAGTAGAAATATTTTCCGACGACAAGGGAAAGTTGTTGATGGTTCCATGCTGTGTCTCATTAAAGGATGTTGTCTTGGAAAATCAAAATCTAAATAGGGAGCTCAAGCTTTGGAAGGCAAAGTCTACAGATATCAACAAGATCATAGATCAGACTTCGTCACATATCCGAACGGCCATCAAGAAGGACATGATTTTCACCCCGTGGCCATATCATCCGTCTGATGTAGCTACTCATATCGCCATACCAAATGAGTTACAGCGATTTCTGGTCGGGCTCCTCACTGGAGATACAACTAGTACTACGAATAAATCCCAAAGGACTGCTATTCTTGTCGAGTCATTTAGCCAGGACATGATATACGCTGTTACACGTGGGCAGTATAAACCACCAAAACATTTCATAATTATTGGGTGTATTTTGGCGGCCATTTTGGAAAAAGGGAGATAACTCATATAAAGCTGCCACCCCCACAATGCTATCACATGTTTTCTAACTCTAGGCATTTATACCTTCTCAAAAAACACTCTTAGCATTCTCGCCCTAATTTGATACCGGTGAGCAAAATTTCGGACCGGGGCTGACCGACTAGATGTAGGTAGTGTTAAGTAACAGGAACTACCACGTGTAGGTCTCACAGCCTCTTGTAGCTTCCTTACTTTCTTATGTTCTTATGTATTCCCACTTTAGAATCCGGGTTTCTGTCCTATTTATAAATGCCGTAAGTGTCCGGAGCCCTGAAAGAGTCCGCCTTATTTGATATCCGGAATATAGAGGTTCGATTCAGAGAGGGTTTACCATATATTTTCATAGTTATTTAATGTAGAATCCTAACCTATGTACCTATGTATGTAACCTGGTATGTACTAACCTAACTAACTAACTATGTGTGAGATGCCGTAACCCTGTAAGTTCTCACCGAGGCGGAGGAGTGTTCCCGGTGGTTCTCTGGGATGGTGTGGTGCGGCGACGAGTGTACGTCAGAGCGGCAGTCAAACCATTGTGTGGAGGGCTCACGCTGGGATGCCGACGAGAAGCTCTCCCGCCGCAGCAACCGCCTGTGTGTGTGTGGTGGGAGGAGGAGGAGGAGGAGGAGGAGGAGGAGGGGGGGGAGGAGGAGGAGGAGGAGGAGGAGGGGAGGAGGAGGAGGAGGGGGAGGAGGAGGAGGAGGGGGAGGGGAGGAGGAGGAGGATAAAGATATATGAGTTAGGTTAGGTTAGATTAGGTTAGGTTAGGTTAGATTACGTTAGGTTAGGTTAGATTAGGTTAGGTTAGGAGGATAAAGTTATATGAGTAGAAGAAGGAAGGATACAAAGATGAGAGGAAAAACGGAAAAGGAGGAGGAGGAGGAGGAGGAGGAGGAGGAGGAGGAGGAGGAGGAGAGGAGGAGGAGGAGGAGGAGGAGGAGGAGGGAGGAGGAGGAGGAGGAGGAGGAGGAGGAGGAGGAGGAGGAGGGGGAGGAGGAGGAGGAGGAGGAGGAGGAGGAGGAGGAAACAGACAAGGAGGAGGGATGAAAAAATGTGAGTAAAAACAATGAAGGATGTGGATAAAGACGAAGAAGGAGGAAGAAGAGGAAGAAGGAGGAAGAGGAAGAAGAGGAAGGAAGAGGAAGAGGAAGAAGAGGAAAATGAGACAAGTAGGAGGGATAAAAACAAGAGAATAAAATAGGAGGAAAATGAGGAAGACAAGAAAATGAGAAGAAAAGCAAGAATGAAGACGAAGAAAATGGAAGACGAAGAACGGAGGAAATTAAATATAAGACGAAGAAAGAAGACGAAGGTGACGGGGAAAATAAAGAGTATAGTTAAAGAGTAGAGTTATTAAAGAGTAGAGTTATTAAAGAGTAGAGTTATTAAAGAGTAGAGTTATTAAAGAGTAGTTATTAAAGAGTAGAGAGTAGAGTAGAGTTATTAAAGAGTAGAGTTATTAAAGAGTAGTTATTAAAGAGTAGAGTTATTAAAGAGTAGAGTTATTAAAGAGTAGAGTTATTAAAGAGTAGTTATTAAAGAGTAGAGTTATTAAAGAGTAGTTATTAAAGAGTAGAGTTATTAAAGAGTAGAGTTATTAAAGAGTAGAGAGTAGAGTAGAGTTATTAAAGAGTAGAGTTATTAAAGAGTAGTTATTAAAGAGTAGAGTTATTAAAGAGTAGAGTTATTAAAGAGTAGAGTTATTAAAGAGTAGTTATTAAAGAGTAGAGTTATTAAAGAGTAGTTATTAAAGAGTAGAGTTATTAAAGAGTAGAGAGTAGAGTAGAGTTATTAAAGAGTAGTTATTAAAGAGTAGAGAGTAGAGTAGAGTTATTAAAGAGTAGTTATTAAAGAGTAGAGTATAGTTAAAGAGTAGAGTTATTAAAGAGTAGAGAGTAGTTATTAAAGAGTAGTTATTAAAGAGTAGAGTATAGTTAAAGAGTAGAGTTATTAAAGAGTAGAGAGTAGTTATTAAAGAGTAGAGTATAGTTAAAGAGTAGAGTTATTAAAGAGTAGAGAGTAGTTATTAAAGAGTAGAGTAGTTATTAAAGAGTAGAGAGTAGTTATTAAAGAGTAGTTATTAAAAGAGAAAGAGATTTAGTTATTAAAGAGTAGAGATAGTTATTAAAGAGTAGAGAGTAGAGTTTTTAAAAGAGTAGAGAGTAGTTATTAAAGAGTAGTTATTAAAGAGTAGAGAGTAGTTATTAAAGAGTAGAGAGTAGTTATTAAAGAGCAGTTATTAAAGAGTAGTTATTAAAGAGTAGAGAGTAGTTATTAAAGAGTAGAGAGTAGTTATTAAAGAGCATTTTTTAAAGAGTAGTTATTAAAGAGTAGAGAGTAGTTATTAAAGAGTAGAGAGTAGTTATTAAAGAGTAGTTATTAAAGAGTAGAGAGTAGTTATTAAAGAGTAGAGAGTAGTTATTAAAGAGTAGAGAGTAGAGTTATTAAAGAGTAGAGAGTAGTTATTAAAAAAGTAGAGGTAGTTATTAAAGGTAGAGAGTAGTTTTTTAAAAGAGTAGAGAGTAGTTTTATTAAAGAGTAGAGAGTAGAGTTATTAAAGAGTAGAGAGTAGTTTAAAGAGTAGAGAGTATTTTATTAAAGAGTAGAGTAGTTATTAAAGAGTAGTTATTAAAGATTTAGAGAGTAGTTATTAAAGAGTAGAGAGTAGTTTTTAAAAAGGAGTAGGTAGTTAAAAGAGTATTTTATTAAAGTAGAGAGTGGGTTTTTTAAAGAGTAGAGAGTAGTTATAAAAGAGTAGAGAGTAGAGTTATTAAAGAGTAGAGAGTAGTTTATTAAAGAGTAGTTATTAAAGAGTAGAGAGTAGTTATTAAAGAGTAGTTATTAAAGAGTTGAGTAGTTATTAAAGAGTGAGTAGTTATTAAAGAGTAGAGAGTAGTTATTAAAGAGTAGAGAGTAGTTTTTAAAGAGTAGTTATTAAAGAGTAGAGTGGGTTATTAAAGAGTAGAGAGTAGTTCTTAAAGAGTAGAGAGTAGTTATTAAAGAGTAGAGAGTAGTTATTAAAGAGTAGAGAGTAGTTATTAAAGATTTAGGGGTAGTTTTTAAAAGAGTAGTTTTAAATAAGAGTAGTTTTAAATAAGAGTAGTTTTAAAAGAGTAGTTATTAAAGAGTAGAGAGTAGTTATTAAAGAGTAGAGAGTAGTTATTAAAGAGTAGTTATTAAATATTTTATTAAAGAGTAGTTTTTAAAAGAGTAGAGAGTAGTTATTAAAGAGTAGAGAGTAGTTATTAAAGAGTATTTTATTAAAAGAGAGAGAGTAGTTATTAAAGAGTAGAGAGATAGAGTTATTAAAGAGTAGTTATTAAAGAGTAGAGAGTAGTTTTTAAAAGAGTAGAGAGTAGTTATTAGAGAGTAGTTTTTAAAAGAGTAGAGAGTAGTTATTAAAGAGTAGAGAGTAGTTATTAAAGAGTAGTTATTAAAGAGTAGAGAGTAGTTATTAAAGAGTAGAGAGTAGTTATTAAAGAGTAGAGAGTAGAGTTATTAAAGAGTAGAGAGTAGTTATTAAAGAGTAGAGAGTAGTTATTAAAGAGTAGAGAGTAGTTATTAAAGAGTAGTTATTAAAGAGTAGAGAGTAGTTATTAAAGAGTAGAGAGTAGTTTTTAAAAGGGTAGAGAGTAGTTATTAAAGAGTAGAGAGTAGTATTAAAGAGTAGAGAATAGTTATTAAAGAGTAGAGAGTAGTTATTAAAGAGTAGAGAGTAGTTATTAAAGAGTAGAGAGTAGTTATTAAAGAGTAGAGAGTAGTTATTAAAGAGTAGAGAGTAGTTATTAAAGAGTAGAGAGTAGTTATTAAAGAGTAGAGAGTAGTTATTAAAGAGTAGAGTAGTTATTAAAGAGTAGAGAGTAGTTATTAGAGAGTAGAGAGTAGTTATTAAAGAGTAGAGAGTAGTTATTAAAGAGTAGAGAGTAGTTATTAAAGAGTAGAGAGTAGTTATTAAAGAGTAGAGAGTAGTTATTAAAGAGTAGAGAGTAGTTATTAAAGAGTAGTTATTAAAGAGTAGAGTATTAATGTTAGTATCAAAGAGGCAAAATAATATGTAGCCTATAACATGAATAAAACTAATATGGATTCAACTCTCTTAGAAATATTGATATCACGCAATCCAACAAGCAAATAAATGGCTCAGTAAATGTAGGCTGACTATTCTAAGATTTTGTGCCAACAGTGATGGTAGAAGGATCATTTACTACCGTAGATAACAGTGAAGTCGCCACCTGCAGTGAAGTCGCCAGGCGCCAAATTTTACGAATTATAGCATCACTACTGATTTTTATGTGCCACTGAAGATGTTACACAGTAGTTTATATCATGACTGTATAATCTACCCTGTTTCAGCGTTGTTTTATGCTTTGTATCTGCAAATATAACTGTTGCGCATTTTGCTTCCCAAGTTTTTCTTCGCGCGATGACAGACAGTAAACAGTAGCCTTTCGGGCGGCAGGACACAAAACTTGCCAGATCTTTCAAACTTGAATAGAATTTATTTTCACGTTGGCAGAGGAATTTTTATATATCCAAGCATCTTCCGCAGCTAATATATATATAGAGACTTGTTTTACTTTACCTCTAATTTCCCTGAATTCCCCAGTGGCGACTCAACTGTTGGGTTAAAATATTAGCTGGCGACTTTACTGTAGTAGGTATAGTGAGGTCGCCATTCGGTTTAATTTTTGTCATTTGTTCATTTATAGCCCTAATATGACACAGATGAAGACACAAAATGACACAGACTTTCCAGATAGCCCCTTCTAACTGTCCTGAAATCATGGATGTACAAATGTAAGTATTAACGCCACCACACGTCTGTAAATAACAAAGAAACGTTGTCCTGGCGACTTCACTGTTATCTACGGTAGGCCAACGAGAGAGAGAGAGAGAGGAGAGAGAGAGAGAGAGAGAGAGAGAGACCTAGCTTTTTTGTACATGTATCTCTTTTCTTGCACACAGATACATCCACATAGCTAATTATCTCTCTCCCTCTCTCTTTCTCTCAGTCTGTCCGTCTGTCGATCTGTTTGTCTGTCTTCCACCCTCACACACACACCCTCACACACACACACACACACACACACACACACACACACACGTACGTGAGTCCCTTGTCCTTCTTGTTGGCCTTGGGTGAGATGCCGTTGATTGTGGTGGAGGAGATCTTGAGGTGGCGGGGCAGCGTGCCGCCCTTGCCCATTGTGCTCAGGCGTGCCAGGGACAGCTGCGACACACCCCTGCACACACACACACACACACACACACACACACACACACACAGGACATAAGGAACAACATTAGGTCATGTTTGGAAGGTGACCTGTGGTGTTTTATCTGTGTACATTATATTTGTACTAGTTTTGGCTTGGTTTGGTTTAGTCTGTGTTTGTGGTGGTTTGTGCATGTATGTTTATTCAAATGTTCCTGGTTAGCCACACAAGATCTAAACCTTCCATGAGTCAAAGCTTGGGCAATAAATATCAATGCAAAACCAATAGTTCCCTGGGTAATACATGGGCCTGGGACTGTGCCAACCTGATGCCCTCTTGTACACTGCACAAGTACTCCTGTGTGTGCCACACACACACACTCACTCACACAATGCTGCACAATACATCTCACAGTGCAGAGGCATGGCCAGACCAGCAGGCCTGATGGGCGGACATGCCCGTCATGGGACACATTTGACGGGCAAACCTTTGAAATGCCCGATGCCCCGTTGAGTGAAGCCACCGTGTGGTGCCCGGTGGCTGAGGGGCTGCCACGCTGCCAGACACAAGGTAACATTGGCATCCATAGAAGGCTTGCCTGCCACTTATCACTTCCTTGTAACATGCTTCACATCAGGAACTTTATACACAGCAACAATGATGCTACACTGTCTACACAACACTGTCTTGGCAGTAGTACCGGGCACCTTGTTTATCACCGCACTCCACAACCTACTGGCATCGTCGGGCACGTGGGCACACGCCCATTCATCCACTCTGCCGTGTGTTTCAACAGTCACGGGCATGCCACCCAGAGCTTGTCCGCCGACCGCTGCCCGCCGGGCACACCCGCGTGTCTGGACATGCCTCAACACAGATCAAGATCCTCACATTTCAAAGACTGGCAAGGGGCAACAGAGACTCAGATGCTCAAAAACAGCGGGAGGGAGATTTAACACTGCATACTCAACACCACACCACAAATAGATAGATAAAAAACCCACATATTATCAATGACCATACCCAAAAAAATATATACACAGACACATGTTGAAAAATGCAAGATTTGTACGTAAGTGGCAGAAGAGGCGAATCTCACATACCATTCACTCACTCATAAAAAAACACCTTGCTTATAAGTGCATGGGTGTGTGTAGAACCAGGCAGGAGTGAGGACATGGGGGTAGCAGGACATGGTGTGAGGCCCCTGGCAGCTGGGAGGGCAGGGCAGGGACATGGAGGTAGCGAGAGAGGGACACTGTGGGTTTGCAGGAGTCTCCGTGAGGGTGTGGTGAGGGTGTGGTGGGGGTGTAGAGGGGGGGGCAAGGCGTGCACATCCACAGTCAGTGTCTATGCAGGGACGCAGGGAGGGTACAGTTGTCGTAATGGTGTTTGTGCAAGCAGGTCATCTCCAGAAAAGCTGCCTCAATCTGGTGTCTGCAGGCTTTAAATGACGAGCTAGAAACTAGTTTGGTGGAAAAAAGAGTCAGAACGATCTCGGTTGAATATGGTAAACGAAGACCCCGCCCCATGGAACAGTAACCCCTTGAGGCCCAGAACGTAATTTCCTTTGCATTTTGGGTACCATAAGACGATTTTAGTGAATATAAGCAATATTCTATAGATATAACCTATTTAGTATCCTTGTCCACTAGATAATTTGGTATATTAGCTACTTTTCGTAATTTCATGGCTATCAACAGACAATTTTATATATTAATGGAAAGATCTGGGCGTGAAGGAGTTAAGAAGACCCAACAACATGGAACAAAGAAGACCCAACAACATGGAACAAAGAAGACCCAACAACATGGAACAAAGAAGACCCAACAACATGGAACAAAGAAGACCCAGCAACATGGAACAAAGAAGACCCAGCAACATGGAACAAAGAAGACCCAGCAACATGGAACAAAGAAGACCCAGCAACATGGAACAAAGAAGACCCAGCAACATGGAACAAAGAAGACCCAGCAACATGGAACAAAGAAGACCCAGCAACATGGAACAAAGAAGACCCAGCAACATGGAACAAAGACCCAGCAACATGGAACAAAGAAGACCCAGCAACATGGAACAAAGAAGACCCAGCAACATGGAACAAAGAAGACCCAGCAACATGGAACAAAGAAGACCCAGCAAACAGCGTGGTCTTCTATGACATATTTCAAGGACGTTCTAACACTTCTTCCACCAAACTAGTCACCAACTCATCATTTAAAGCCTGCCTGCACCAGATGGAGACAGCAGCAGTGCAGCCCGAGTGATCTGCAGCACTGTGAGGACTAACCAACAGCCCAGTGAGGTGTCAGATAGACGACAAACCTGAGAACTTTAACCCCTTCACGCCCAGATCTTTCCTTGGCTATATGAAATCGTCTGTTGTTAGCCAGAAAATAACGAAAAGTCACTGAATATACCAAATGAGTTAGTGGACAAGGATACTAAACAAGTCATATCTATAAAATGTTGCTTATATTCACTAAAAAATGTCTAATGGTACCCAAAATACAATGGAAATTACATTCTGGGTCTCAAGGGTTAAACACATACCACCGAGAGGCAAAAATGTTGTGGCGTCGCTGTTGTCCTAAGGTTTTTTTGGGGTGACAATACTTTACAAGAGTGATGGCGTTGCCCTTAAGGGAGTGGCTAGATTTAACAAAGGGGAAATGACAAGCATGAAAAAGACTTATCGTGTCACTAACGAAAGCCTTTTGAACCCACACACACACCTTATAGATAGACCCTATTTTACGGCTTATAAGACGCACTTTTTTTCCTAAAAAATACTCTGAAAAATACTCATACGTCTTCCAAGACGACATTAGAACGAGTCTGCCGCCAAGACTGGCGGGAGCCGTTCCGCGGCAACTTCCGCCTCGGCAGATTGGAGTCAACAAGCCACCTATCGTGTGGTAGTGTTGACGTATCATTTACCACCAGGCTGTCACAAGTATCACAAGCTTTTTTCAGTCTTGAAAATTATCACCCATGATGAATTCATCAAAACGACTTACTTATACAATGCATTTACTTATGCCTTTACTTATACAATGGATTTACTTATACCTTTACTTATACAATGGATTTACTTATACCTTTACACAAGAGATGTTTTTAGACCCATAAGATAGATATATATTTTTTTTTTAGACATTTCTTTTCAAAATCTTGGTGCGTCTTCCAGGATGCAGCGTCTTATAAGCCGTAACACACGGTAATTGGTGATGTGGCCCCTGGGTGTGGTGAGGGTGAGGGTGTGGTGGGTGAGGGCGTCATGCACATGTATACTCTCCGCATGTTAAGTTGGCAAAAATGGTGCCCCTTCACTCCCCCCTTCTGAATGCACGGGATTGGCTGAGGTGTTGGGTGTTGGGGCTTTAGGGCGGAACTTGGAGTACGGCATTCTCACCCAACACCCAACACCTCAGCCAGCTTTTGGGGAGGCGGTAGCAGAGTGGTTAGCGTCACCGGGTGGCGTTCTGGAAGACCCGAGTTCGATCCCTTGTGAGAGCCATAAATCCACTTGTAATCTTTCTGCACCGTCTATCGTGGCCTAAGAACACCCACATGCTGCCTAGAACTCTACCATGGAGTGCGAGTGCCTGGGAGGACACAGGGGGGTGGCATGAGAACTCTAATCACAGGTGTCACTAATGCACTAGGCTAATCCCGTGCATTCCGAAGGGGGGAGCGAAGGGGCCACATTTTCGCCCACTTAACGTGCGGCAATACAGTAAAACCTCTCATATTTGGATTATATAGGGGGGCATTTAGATATGTAAAAAAAAAAAAAAAAAAAAAAAAATTCTAGGTTAGAGATTTCAACCCCTAAAAAAGAAAAAAAAAAAAATCCCGGTTAGGAAATTTCAACCCCCCCCCCAAAAAAAAAAAATTCTAGGCTAGAAATTTCGACCAGTAAAAAAAAAAAAAAAAAAAAAAAAATTCTAGGTTTGGAATTTTCAACCCCTAAAAAAAAAAAAAAAATCTAGGCTAGGAAATTTCGACCCCCTAAAAAAAAAAAAAAAAAATCTAGGCTAGGCAATTTCGACCCCCTAAAAAAAAAAAAAAAAAAAAAAATTCTGGCTAGGCAATTTCGACCCCTAAAAAAAATAAATATCCGAATAATGTCAAAGTCCGAATAATGAGTGTCCGAATACGCGAGGTTTTACTGTATATATTTTTTATAGTATAGTGTGTGCGTGTTCTTGCCATGCACTGGACGGCAATGCAATGTTACCTGTTTGACATGGGCTGGCGCGGTGTGGGGTGTGTGTGGGGGGTGGGGGGCCCTGGTGTGTGGTGGGGGGGTCCTGGTGTGTGGTGGGGGGTCCTGGTGTGTGGTGGGGGGGTCTGGGTGTGTGGTGGTGGTGGTAGTGGGTGGGGGGGAAGGGGGTAAGGAAGTAAAGGAGAGATAAAAGAAGGTGTGTGTGTGGTGTGTGTGTTTTACAGGTGACATAGAAGAATGAAGGATAAAAAGAGAGAGAGAGAGAGAGAGAGAGAAGAGAGAGAGAGAGAGAGAGAGAGAGAGAGAGAGAGAGAGAGAGAGAGTCAGACAAACTGGTGAGAGGCTGAAGTAGTGAGCGAGAGAGGAGATTCGCAGACGACATTTTAAGGTGAGTTAGAGAAGGCGATTTAGAGAGCTTTGAACCACCCCTGTGTGTGTGTGTGTGTGTGGTGTGTGTGGTGTGTGGTGTGTGTGTGGTGTGTGTGTTGTGTGTGTGGTGTGTGTTGTGTGTGTGTTGTAGTGTGGAGGCATAGTAAGACAAGGAGGGAAATAAGGACAACATTAAAATACAGACAGACAGACAGACAGACTGATAGCAAGGATAGGAAGGAAAAATAATAATAATAAATATATAGTACAGAGTAGGAAGAAGAGGAGGAGGAGAAGAGAAGGAGGAGGAGGAGGAGGAGGAGAGGAGAGAGGAGGTGGAGGAGGAGGAGGAGAAGGAGGGTGAGGAGGAGGAGGAAGGAGGAGGAGAGGAGGAGGAGGAGGAGGAGGAGGAGGAGGAGGAGGAGGAGGAGGAGGAGGAGGAGGAGGAGGAGGGACCAAGTACGAAATGAGACAAAAAGAAAAAAAAAGTAGAATACAAGATGCAAAAAAATAAAGAAAATAACATGAGAGAGAGAGAGAAGAGAGAGAGAGAGATGAGAGAGAGAGGAGAGAGAGAGAGAGAGAGAGAGAGAGAGAGGATGGGAAATAGGTATCAGGAAGGAAGGAAGGAAGGAAGGAAGGAAGGAAGAGGAGGAAGGAAGGAAGGAGGAGGGAAGGAAGAAGGGAAGGAAGGAAGAAGAAGGAAGGAAGGAAGGAAGGAAGGAAGGAAGGAAGGGAAGGAGGGAGGTAACAAAACACATGGTTTAGTAAATGTGTGTATGTATGTCTGTTTTCCTGTACACACACACACACACACACACACACACACACACACACACACACTTCCTAGCTGGCACTGAGCATGTACAATCATCATCATCATCATCAGTATTATTATTATTATTGCTGTTGAGATGAAGTGAATTAGTAGGTACATGTTATACAACTTATATATATACAAGTAAATTGATAAGCTTATTTGACATATATATATAGTATAGTTAACACCCTGTAAGAGAAGAGAGAGAAGCGAGAGAATAGAGAGAGAGAGAGAGAGAGAGAGAGAGGAGATGAGAGAGAGAGAGAGAGAGGAGAGAGAGAGAGTAGAAGAGAGAGAGAGAGAGAGAGAGAGAGCGAGATGAGAGAGAGAGAGAGAGAGAGAGAGAGATTGTAATGCCAAAAAGAGGGAAATGTGTCAACAAAAAAGAGAGAAAGAGAGAGAGAAGGAGAGAGAAGAGAGAGAGAGAGAGAGAGAGAGAGAGAGAGAGAGATGAGAGCAGAGAGAGAGAGAGAGAGAGAGAGAGAGAGATGAGAGAGAGGATTGTATGCAAAAGAGAGAGGAAGAGTTAGTCAGAAGAGAGAGAGAGAGAGAGAGAGAGAGAGGAGAGAGAGAGAGATTGTAATGCAAAAAAGGAGAAAATAGTCAGACAGAGAAGAGAGAGAGGAGAGAGAGAGAGAGAGAGAGGAGAGAGAGAGAGGAGAGAGAGAGAGAAGAGAGAGATGAAGCAGAGAAGAGAGAGGAGAGAAGAGATTGTCAGACCAAAAAAGGAGAATGAGCAGAGAGGAGAGAGAGGAGAGAGAGAGAGAGTAGGAGAGAGTAGAGAGATAGAGAGGGAGAGAGAGAGAGAGAGAGAGAGAGAGGCAATATATATCTAATGTACAGTGCATATGGGTACCTCCTTCCCTTCTAATACCAATAAATACATCCTAAAATACCTTAACATATGCAGTGTTATAAAAACCAGGAGAGCAGGATAAAAGCTATTACCAGACCACAAACCACTACTACCACTACTACTACTACTACTACTACTACTACTACTACTACTACTACTACTACTACCACCACCAATCCTACAACTACTATATATTTTCTTAGAGTCTTGAAAGTGTGAGTGTTATCAAAATCCTTGTCTTGTAACGAGAGGCTGACAAGGCGCCACTCAGAAGTTACGGATATAAAGTATGGTAGAAATTGTGGGTGGTTGAGGAATATATGAGAGAGAGAGAGAGAGAGAGAGAGAGAGAGCAAGAGATGAGGAGAGCAAAGGGAGTGTATGGACAGTGCAAAGAAAGAGAAATAGGCTAACCGCGGGAGCCACCATGACAGAACAAGCGACACAGAAAGCAACACACAGGAACACACACAGCAACAGACAACAACACACACACACACCAACACAATCAGCATGCTTCACACAGACACATAGGCGCATAATCAACACACAGCAAAAAAAAGGGGGGAAAAAAAAAAAAAAAAAAAGGAAAAATAAAAAAAAAAAAAAAAAAAAAAGGGGGAAGGGGGAAAAAAAAAAAAGGGAAAGCAAGGAAAGGGGGGGGGGGGGGGAAAAAGGGGGGGGAAAGAAAAAAGGGGGAAAAAAAAAAGGGGGGGAAAAAAAAAAAAAAAAAAAAAAAAAGGGGGGGGGGGGAAAAAAATGGGGGGGGGGGGGGGGGGGGGGGGGGGGGGGGGGGGGGGGGGGGGGGGGAGGGGGGAAGGGGGGGGGGGGAAAAGGGAGAAAGAAAAGGAAAGGGGGGGGGGGGGGGGGGAAGGGGGAAGGAAAAAGGAAGGAGGAAGGAGGGGAGGAAAAAGGGGGAGAAGGGGGGGAGGAGAAGGGAAGGAAAAAAAGGGGGGAAAAAGGGGGAAGGGAAAAAAGGGGAAAAAGGGGAAGGAAAAAAAAAAAGGGAAGGGGAAAGGGGGGGGGGGGAAAAAGGGGGGGGGGGGGGGGGGGGGGGAAAGGGGGGGGGGGGGGGGGGGGGGGGGGGGGGGGGGGGGGGAAAGGGGGGAAGGAGAAAAAAGGGAAAAAAAAAAAAAAAAAAAAAAAAAAAAAAAAAAAAAAAAAAAAAAAAAAAAGGGGGAAAAAAGGGGGGAAGAAAGGGGGGAGGGGAGGGGAAGGGAAGGAAGGGGAGGGGGGGGGGAAAAAAAAAGGGGGGGGGGAAAGGGGGGGGGAAAGGGGGGGGGAAAAAAAAAAAAAAAAAAAAAAAAAAACCCCGGGGGAAAAAAAGAAAAAAAAAAAAAGGGGGGAAAAAGGGAAAAAGGGGAAAAAGGGGAAAAAGGGGGAAAAAAAAAAAAGAAAAAAATTTTGTTGAAAAAAAAAGGGGGAAAAAGGGGAAAAAAGGGGGGGAAAAGGGGAAAAGGAAGGGGGAAGAGGGGGGGAAAAGAAAAAAAAAGAAGGGGGGAAGGGGAGGAAAGGAAGGGGGGGGAAAAAAGGGGAAATGGGGGAGGGGGGAAAAAAAAAAAAAACCAAAAAAGGGGGGAGGAGAGAAAAAAACGGGGGGGAAAAGGGGGGGGGAAAGAGAGAAAGAGGAAAAAAAAAGAAAAAAAAAAGGGGGGGGGGAAAAAAAAAAAAGAAGAGGGGGGGGGAGGAAGGGAGAGAGCAAAAAGGGGAGAGAGGGAGAAGGGGAAAAAGGGGGGGGGGAAAAGGGAGGAGAGAGGGGAGAGGGGGAAAGGGGAAAAGGGGAAAAAAGGAAAGGGGGAAAAGGAGAAAAGGAGGGGGAAAAGGAGAGGGGGGGGAAGAGAGAGGGGAAAAAAAAAGGGGGGGAAGGAGAAGGTTAAAATGAAAAGGGGGGGAAAAAAAAAAAAAGGGGAAAAAAAGGGAAAGGAGAGGAGGGGGAGAGAGAGAAGAGGAGAGGGGGACGAGGGGGGAGGGGAAGAGAGAGAGGAGGGGGGAAAGAGGGGGAAAAAAAAGAGAGAAGAGGAGGAGGAGAGAGGGGGGGGAAAAGAGGGGGGGGAAAAAAAGGGGGGAAAAAGAGACGAGAGAGGAAAAAGGAAAAAAAAGGGGGGAAAAAAAAGGGAAAGGAGAGAGAGGAGAGGGGGAAGGGGAAGGAGGGGAGGGGGGGGGAAAACAAAAAAAAAGGTGGGAACGGGATTTCCCCTAAAAATAAAAAAAAAAAAATCCCCCAAAATGAGGGAAAAAAACCCCAGGGGAGAGGGATAAAAAACCAAAGAAAAAAAGATTTATCAAAAAAAAAAATATCCCAAAATAAAAAAAAAATAAAAAAACAAAAAAATTTAAAAAAAAATTTTTAAAAAAAAAAAAAAAAAAAATTTTTTTTTAAAAAAAAAAAAAAAAGGGGGGGGAAAAATTTAAAAAAAGGGGAAAAAAAAAACCGGGGGAACCGAAAAAAAAAAATTAGGGGAAAAAAATAAAAAAAAAAAAAAAAAATTTTTTAGGAAAAAAAAGGGAGGGAAAAAAAAGGGGGGAGAGAGGGGAAAAGGGAAAGAAAGGGGGAAAAAGGGGGGGAGGAAGGGGGGGGGAAAAGGGAGAGGAGAAAAGGGGGGAGAGAGCAGAAGGAGGAAGCAAGGGTGTATGGACGGGGAAAAAGAAAAAAAATTTTTCCCCCCAAACCCCCGGGGGAAACCCACCACACCCACCAACACAAAAACACACACACACAACCCCACACACACACAAAACCCCCAAACAACAAAACAAAACCACCACAGGAAATATGCAAGTAAAAAAACCATTAGGGGGGAAAAAAAAGATTTTCACAGAAACAGTAAGGAAAAAAAGCCCATTGGAAACCCAAAAAACCAAAGGGGGGTTAAGGGGGGTATAAATACCAATATTTCGAAACTTTTAAAAAAAAAAAAAAAAAAAAAAAAAAAAAAAAAAAAAAAACTGGGGTTTTGCTTTTAAAAAAAAAAAAAAAAAAAAAAAAAAAAAAAAATCTAGGTGTATAATATGCTAGGAAATTTCGACCCCTTAAAAAAAAAAAAAAAAAAAAAAAAAAAAAAAAAGGAAGGAGTCGGAATAATGAGTGTCCGAATACGAATACGAATACGAATACGAGAGGTTTTACTGTAATTTTGTGCAAGGTATTTTTACTGCTCTCACCCTGCCAGGAAGTGACGCTGCAACACGTGGGGCGAGGACACCCGAGTGAGTGACACACACACACAATGAGGGCTGAGTGTAGGCAGAGACACAGGGGCCGGCTAACATGTTCGGTCAACTCACCAATCGCCGCATATGCCCAACTAGAGTTCGGTACAGCCAAATTCCCAACATCCGACCTCCAAACATCCGACTTGTCCAAACAACCGACTTTTTTCACCACTACATTGTGTCTTGTTTTGGCCATTTATTTTACTTTTTTTTTTTTAGTTTATAGAAAACATTGATTTGCGGCTTTATTTATGCATGAGTTTTACTTTCGCGTCTACCACTGGATCGGCCTTCAAGAGCTGCATCTTTTATGTTCTATACCATTTTGTCCTTACGTTTATGGTTACTGTGATATCCAAACATCCGACTATTCCAATTATCCGACCTACCTTCGGTCCCCCCAAGGTCGGATAATTAATACTTAGCTGTATATCTTCGGCTTGTT
>JACEEZ010012877.1:180000-215000 GCA_016584305.1 Chionoecetes opilio
CACAATTCCGCGATCGCGGACTACCAAAAATTGATCACGGAATTTTTATTAAATTTGAATTAATTTCTGCGATCGCGATCGCGGAATTTTTTTTTGCCTTTAATTCCGCTATTTTTAGTCCACAATCCAAAATTTCAAAAATTCAAAATACTTAATAGGTTAATGGTTAATACACTTAAGAGTTAAGACTTAACAGTTATTACTTAATGGGCTATAATGGCTCAATGCTTTATTTCTTTGAAGAAAAACTTCGCTAGCGATTACCGATCGCGGAATAAACGATCGCGGAATTTTAATTCAAACTTAAATAAATATTCCGCGATCGCGGAACGCCAAATTTTTGATCGCGGAATAGCGATAGTGGACCACCTATTTTTGGATCGCGTGCCCAGCACTGTTTATTTCACAACACACAAAACAACCTCCACCTCCCCCAACCTCCTTCTCCTCCACCTCTGTTTACGCTACCGTAGATAACAGTAAAGTCGCCAGGACAACTTCTTTTTCTGTTTACAGACGTGTGGTGGCGTTAATACTTACATTTCTACATCCATGATTTCAGGACAGTTAGAAGGGGCTATCTGGAGAGTCTGTGTTATTTTGTGTCTTCATCTGTGTCATAGTAGGGCTATAAATGAACAAATTACAAAAATATCTACAAAGTGGCTACCAACAGTAGAGTCGCCATCTAGTGTTTATTTACTGAGTGTCGTACCGCTGTCGTCGTCGCCCGAAAAAAAAATGTGTAGCGAAATTGTAAACCGTCTATACTTGCAGCTACAAAGCATAAAACAACGCTGAAACAGGGTAGATTATACAGTCATGATATAAACTACTGTGTACCATCTTCAGTGGCACAGACACAGCAGTAGTGATGCTATAATTCGTAATATTTGGCACCTGGCGACATGATTGCAGGTGGCGACTTTACTGTTATCTACGGTACACCACCATACCCCAGTCCACGCCCCCCCCCCCCCTGACATCCCTTCACCCATCTTAGGATACTCTACACTATCCTATACCCATCCTAACTATCCCTGAACATCCCTACACTCATCATATTTCACACCCAAACAAAAACTATCTCTGCTTGCAACACACATTAAAAAATCAATCAAATAAATAAATTAATTAATAAAAATTAAATTAAATCATAACTCTGAATTTTCATAGAGCAAGGTTGTTAAACGAGACACTACAGCCTATTTTTGTTATTATGGTCAAAATGCAGTCAGGAAGCCACGCCCCCTGCCTCCCCTTCTATTCTACGGGGCAGCTGATTGGTGCATTCCTCGTATCATCACTACCAATCACAATATCTTCACTACTTAACAGCGCGTGACCACTGGACACAGCAATCTTCACTACAGAGGGTGACAAAATCAAAACACCCTCTGTAGTGAAGATTGCTCTGTCCAGTGGTCACGCCGCTGTTAAGTAGTGAAGATATTGTGATTGGTAGTGATGATACGAGGAATGCACCAATCAGCTGCCCCGTAGCATAGAAGGGGAGGCAGGGGGCGTGGCTTCCTCACTGCATTTTGACCATAATAACAAAAATAGACTGTAGGTTTATTTCACAACATAAAAAACTACCGGTCTCTAACATCCCAAAACTGCTTTTTCCTCTCCCATCATTACCTCTGGCCTCTTGTAGCTTCCTTATTTTCTTATGTTCTTATGTACTGATGTTTATTCGTCCTTTCCTTTGCGTGTACAGCCTCCGTCACTACCTCTGGCCTCTTGTAGCTTCCTTATTTTCTTATGTTCTTATAAACGCCCCATATGCAGTACCAGATTACGCCTTTTGCTGCCAACTTTCTCTCTCCATTGCCTCAACTTCTTCAATGCCCAATACTCTTCAACACACTACCTCCATGTCATCCTTGCTATCTCTTCATTCAGTATCAACACCCTGCCACCCTACACCACACTACACCTCCCCCACCCTGTCACCCCTGTCACCTGTCCCTACCTCCCCCACCCTGTCACTTATCCCTGCCTCCCCCACCCTGTAACACCACAACACCACACACCTTGTTCTGCCTCCCCATCCCGTCACCCCTGTCACCTGTCCCTACCTCCCCCACCCTGTCACCTTTCCCTGCTTTTCCCACCCTGTCACCTGTCCCTACCTCCCCCACCCTGTCACCCCTGTTACCTGTCCTGCTTACTCCCACCCTGTCACCTGTCCCTACCTCCCCACACCCTGTTACCTGTCCTGCTTCTCCCACCCTGTCACCTGTCCCTACCTCCCTCACCCTGTCACCTGTCCCTGCTTCTCCCACCCTGTCACCTGTCCCTACCTCCCCCACCCTGTCACCCCTGTTACCTGTCCTGCTTCTCCCACCCTGTCACCTGTCCCTACCTCCCCCACCCTGTTACCTGTCCTGCTTCTCCCACCCTGTCACCTGTCCCTACCTCCCCCACCCTGTCACCTGTCCTGCTTCTCCCACCCTGTCACCTGTCCCTACCTCCCCCACCCTGTCACCTGTCCTGCTTCTCCCACCCTGTCACCTGTCCCTACCTCCCCCACCCTGTCACCTGTCCTGCTTCTCCCACCCTGTCACCTGTCCCTACCTCCCCCACCCTGTCACCTGTGCTGCTTCTCCCACCCTGTCACTTATCCCTGCCTCCCCACCCTGTAACACCACACCACCACACACCTTGTTCTGCAGGAAGGCCGGGAAGCCCCTGCCGTAGTAGGCCACACGGAAGTACTCTGGTTCTGGGCGCAGGTTCTGGGGGTTCATGATGTTCTTGTAGAAGACAGCCATGCGGTTGAGCAGCTCGGACAGGCGGGTGAAGTCAAAGCGCACCGCCTCGTAGTGATTCACCAGCTGCTTGCATAGCTTCAGGGCGTCCTCCCACATCTGTGACGACGTTGTAATGATGAAATTAGGATTGTTTTAGGTAAGGTTAGTTGTTGTAGTAGGGGTGGTGTGCTTAGATTAAGGTAGGTAGGTAGGTAGGTAGGTAGGTAGGTTAGGTTAGGTTAGGTTAGGTTAGGTTAGGTTAGGTTAGGTTTGGTTCGGTAAAGTTAAGTTTCACAGCTTCAAGTCGTCCTTTAGGTAGGTAGGTAGGTAGGTAGGTAGGTAGGTAGGTAGGTAGGTAGGTAGGTAGGTAGGTAGGTAGGTTAGGTAGGTTAGGTAGGTTAGGTTAGGTTAGGTTAGGTTAGGTTAGGTTAGGTTCGGTAAAGTTAAGTTTCACAGCTTTAAGTCGTCCTTTAGGTAGGTAGGTAGGTAGGTAGGTAGGTAGGTAGGTAGGTAGGTAGGTAGTAGTAGGTATTGGTAGCAGTAGTGTAGTAGGTAGGTAGTTAGGTAGGTAGGTTAGGTTAGGTTAGGTTCGGTAAAGTTAAGTTTCACAGCTTTAAGTTGTCCTTTCACATCTGTGACGGAACGACGGAATTAGGATTATTTTAGGTAAGGGTCTATTTTAGGTCTCATACAATCTCTCCTCCTTTACCACCACACACACACACACACCCACCTTCCCGTTATCAAAATATCCGATTTCCTCGTACAATCCCTACACACACCACCTGACACACACACACACTCATATTTCCCCTATCAATCTCTCCTTCACTACCTCACACACTCACCTTCCCCTTATCAAAATATCCAATAATATCCTCATACAGCCTCTCCTTCACTGCCTCACCTTCCTCTCATCAAAATATCCGATTCCCTTATCAAAATATCCGATAATATCCTCATACAGCCTCTCCTTCACTGCCTCACCTTCCCCTCATCAAAATATCCGATTCCCTTATCAAAATATCCGATATATCCTATACAGCCTCTCCTTCACTCTCACCTTCCCTCATCAAATATCCGATTCCCTTATCAAAATATCCGATATCCTATACACTCTCTTCACCCTTTTTAAACGATCCTACTCCCTCCATCAATACCTTTCCCTTATCAAAATATCCAATATCCTTATACATTTCTCTCTTTCAGGTCTTATTTATCAACTTATCCACAACTCTCCTCCATCTAACTCACCTTTCCCTTATCAAAATATCCAAATATCCTATACATTCCTTTCCTCTTCACCTTTCTCATCAAATTATCCGATTCCCTTATCAAAATATCCGATTCCCTTATCAAAATATCCTATCTATAAATATCCTCTACAAAATACCATCCCTACAAAATATGATTCCCTATCAAATTCTTCCTTCATATCCTCCTATCAAAAATCCATTCCCTTATCAAAATATCCAATAATATCCTCATACAGCCTCTCCTTCACTACCTCACCTTCCTCTCATCAAAATATCCGATTCCCTTATCAAAATATCCGATTCCCTTATCAAAATATCCTATTCCCTTATCAAAATATCCGATTCCCTTATCAAAATATCCTATTCCCTTATCAAAATATCCGATTCCCTTATCAAAATATCCTATTCCCTTATCAAAATATCCGATTCCCTTATCAAAATATCCTATTCCCTTATCAAAATATCCTATTCCCTTATCAAAATATCCGATTCCCTTATCAAAATATCCTATTCCCTTAGCAAAATATCCTATTCCCTTATCAAAATATCCTATTCCCTTATCAAAATATCCTATTCCCTTATCAAAATATCCGATTCCCTTATCAAAATATCCGATTCCCTTATCAAAATATCCGACATCCTTATACATCTTATATACATCCTTATAGCTCTTATTTATCAACTTATCCATAACTCTCCTCCATCTAACTCACCTTCCCCTTATCAAAATATCCGATAATATCCTCATACAGCCTTTCCTTGAGCTCGTCCTGCCTGTCTGTGATGGGGTAGAAGGGGGAGCGCAGGGCGGGGAGAGGGGCTCGGCAGACCAGTGCAGGAGCTTGGTGTGCAGCATGAGGGAGTAGCCGGCCTCCGTATAGTTGTCGCGGTCAAGGTGAAGCTCCGTCAACTTGTATACGTAGCGTAGGTAGAGCTCCTTGCGGTTGATCTCCGAGTAGAAGTCCTGTGGGTGGTGGGTTGGGTTAGTGGGTTGTTGGTTGATTGGTGGGTTAATGTGGTGGGTTTTCTTGATGGGTTTTTGTGTGGTGGGTTTTTGGGTGGTTGATGAGTTAATTTTGTGTGTGTATGTGTGTTTTGATGTTGGGTGGGGGGGGGGGGGGGGGGGAGGAGAGAGAGAGAGAGAGAGAGAGAGAGAGAGAAGAGAGAGAGAGAGAGAGAGAGAGAGAGAGAGAGAGAGAGAGAGAGAGAGAGAGAAAAAAAAAAAAAACCCACCACACACATATATACACACACACACAACATCCCTCCCACACACACACACAACATCCCTCCCACACACACACACACAACATCCCTCCCACACACATATACACACACACACTACTGACTCGGAAACAAGAGAAGGTCGCTACACAAGAGGACATACAAAACAACTAGGAAAAGGGAGATGCCTGAACAACACAAGAAGTACAGCTTCCCTCATAGCAATGTAGAAGTTTGCAATGGACTAAATGAGGAGGTGATATCAGCAAAGAATGTGTACTAGTGGAAGGAAAGACTGGATAAATGTAGCTACGGAGACGGGACCCCACCAGTGTAGCTCAGGCCCTGTAAAACACACTAGGTAATACACAAGTACTCACCAACAGGTTCACAATGCAGCCCATCCGCGTCTCGGCAGAATTATCCGGTGTGTTCATGATGTGTCCGGTACTGCAGGAGGCGGTCGAGGAGGTGTGTGACGGTGCTGACGAGGCGCCGGCCGGTGTCGCAGAGTGTGGCGTGGCCCTGACAGAGGCTGCCGATCAGGGTCTTGAACATGTCGCGGTAGTGCTCGTCCCCGTGACCCTTCTCTACCAGGTGGTCCAACTTCTCCAGCATCTCGTTCTCCAGTTGCTGTTGAGGTTAGGTTAGGTTAGGTTAGGTGTGAGGTTAGGTTAGGTTAGGTTAGGTTAGGTGTGAGGTTAGGTTAGGTTAGGTTAGGTTTGTTAGTTGGAGTTGGTTTAGTTAGTTTAAATAGGTGTTAGAGGTAGGTTAGGTTAGGTGCGAGGTTAGGTTAGGTTAGGTTAGGTGCGAGGTTAGGTTATGGTTTGTTAGTTTAAATAAGGGTTGTTTTAGGTAAGGTTATGGTTAAATAATTTTTGTTTACTTTATTTTTCAGCAATCCGTTCTCCAGTGCTGTTTGGAAAGGAGGGTGTGTTGGTTAAGAGTAATTAGGTTAAAGTAGTTAGGTTAGGTTAGGTCAAGGTGTTAAGTTTGTTGTCCAGTTTTCCAGCATCTCGTTCTCCAGTTGCTGTTGTGGGGTGGTGTGAGGCTAGGTTAGGTTAGGTTAGGTTAAGTGGTTAGTTAGGTTAAGTAAAATGGTAGTTAGGTAAAGTTAAATAGGTAGTTAGATTAGGTGAAGGGAAGTGGGTAGATGGGTAGGTGGCAGTGGTGGGCGCCGTTAATCAAAAATTACTTCGTTAACCGTTAATCCGTTAACCAAAAAATTTACTTCGATAACCGTTAATCAGTTAATTCTTTTAAAATGTAACGGAAGTTATCGATAAACCGTTAACGTTAATTTTTATTATAGAAAAAAAAAAATCTGTTTTTGCTCTAAAACCACCTAAAAACACCTTTGTAAAGTGCCAAAACTATAAAATCTGCCTATTTGGGGGTTTTTAAGGGTTTGACAACCCAAAAACTAGTGTTTTTTTTTGCTTTAGAGTTAAAAAAAATGCAGATTTTATAGTTTTAACTTACTCCTTAACTTTAAGTTAAGGAGTAAGTTTGCTTAGGTTAGGTTGAGTGGTTAGTTAAGGGGTAGTTCGGTTAGGTTAAGCTAAAAGGTTAGTTAGATTAGGTTAAGTTAAATAAGTATAGTTAGGTTAAGTTAATTGGGTAGTTAGGTTAGGATAAGTGAAATGGGTAGTTGGGTAAAGGTAGGGACCAGGTATCCATGCACACCGTTTTGGTTGGGTTAGGTAATTAAATTGTGGGATAAGAGGAGTAGATAGTTAATGGATAGAAGTTTTTGAATTATTTGTTGTGTTAAGTTATTTTATTAGGGTGTTCACAGTGATTTTACTAGCTTATCTTACAAACATGTGATTATACTAAATAAAAACACCTAAACATATAGTTTAGTTCAAAAAGTTCCTCAACACCCTATCCAAAAACGACTTGTCCAAACAACCGACTTTTTTCACCACACATTGTGTCTTGTTGTGGCCATTTATTTTACTTCGTTTTTTTAATATTTTTTTTAGAAAACATTGATTTGTGGCTTTATTATGCACTACGCAAGCCGCCCTCGCGACTTTGCTAGCTCTTGCGGAGGGCTATTGGTGGCCTTGGCCACCAACCACGGACTCTCCATAGCCCTTCTAACTTTCCTGAATTCATGGTGTAATGTATGTATTCCCCCACCCATTCAATACCCATTACCTTCACCCCCACCCAGTACCCATCACCACACACCTAGTTCACTCCCATTTACCCATACCCCACCTATTCCTCACCCATCACCCATCACCCACCACCTTCACTCACCATCACCCCAGCACCAGTACCTCACCACCTTCACGTCACCATCCATACCCCCACCTTACCATACCCACCTTCCACCATACCCATACCCCACCTATTTCCACCCCCACTCCCCACACCCGACCCAATCACCCCACCATTCATCACCATACCCAACCCTCAGGTTCTCATCCGCACCATTTTTTCAAATTCCGTTAGGCTGCTAAAAAAAAAGAAGTGATCGTTATCTAGTGGGCTTATGACCTTCCCTGCTCGACTGTTCAAATGTGCCTATGAGGTGATTGCGCCACGGGGCGAACCTATACCACACACACACACACCCCCAGACAGACAGACAGACGACAGACAACACTTCGTTATATATAGATGATTACTTGGCGTCTACCACTGGTCGGCTTCAGAGCGCATTTTATGTCTATACATTGTCCTTACGTTATGTACGATATCCAACATCCGACTATTCAATTATCGACTACCTTCGTCCCCCCAAGGTCGTATATACTTATGTAGATTATCTGCAATCTTATGATGATTAACTTAATAAACCACCTGAACATATATTAGATTAGTTCATTTATGGGACGTGAGGCAGAACAGACAGTCACCCTTACGTACCTTGATCTTGGGCACCTCGTTTTCCTTCATCCTGTGCCTGGTGTGGTAGAATTCGCACTGCATCATGTCGAAGAAGATGGGTATGGTGGCCTTGCGCAGCTCAGTGTCGGGCAGCATCGTCATCATGAGGAAGGGCCCCACCAGCGAGCCCCGGCACTCCCGCCCCGCCACAAACCTGATCTTGTTGATGCCTGGACGGGTGAAGGAGAGAGGGAGGGAAGGATAGGAGGCATTAATTAAGAGGGAGGGAAGAGGAGAAGATTAAAGAGGAGGAAGAGGAGGGGTGAGGTGGCAGAGGTGGGCGAGAGCGATACTTACTGCAATACTATCGCACCGCCAAAAAAGTATCGCAGTATCGCCAAGCATTCAAAGTAGCGGAGTATCGCGTATCGTTTTAACCCTTTCACGCACGGTGAGGCGATGGCGTCAAAACGGGCTCGTGTACATCTTAGCTTTTGACGAGAATTGCGTCAAAAAACATAAAAAAATTCGCCAAAAATAAAGTATTTATCAGAATCGCGTCAAAATTTTCTGCGTAAAAGATCCAAGCTAGGCCTATAAAATAAACTAATTGTCAACTCGCTCGTGCGAATGGATTTGAAGTGATAAGGGCCCGTGTCCCTGTGCACTCCCAGCAGGCAGCGTGTTAGCCCGCCTTCTTAGCCATCCATCTTCCAACATGTGTTTCAGTTTTCCTCCATTTCCTCAAGAACTACTGGCCATATGAAAATTATAATGGTAGCGTTGGAATCCTCATAAAAGTCCGCTTTTATTGGCATTTAAACCATAAAAAGTTGACTCGGGAAGTTTCGAGCTACGAAGTGGTGAACGTAAGTATTTCTTATTTCTCTTTACTTAATGTTTTTTGAAGTCGTTAAACTCCGCTATTTATTTGCATTTCTTGTTATTTTTGTCTTTCATAAGGCAGAATAATCTCTTGCGGAACCAACGATATATAATAATGCCAGGAAAAAAGAATAATCGTGGTTGAAATTGATAACATAAACAAAACATTCGCCGCACAGTCAGGCCATTACGCGGGGCAACTTAGAGAGCCCAAAATTGATGTCGCAGTGGACGGAAAACTTAATAAACTTTTCGTGCGTGCAAGGGTTAAGAAAATCCGAAAAAGTAGCGGAGTGTTGCGTATCGAACTAACGGGAAAAAAGTATTGCAGTATCATTATCGCACTACCAAAAATAAGTATCGCGCCGACCTCTGTGTGAGGGTGTGTGGGGGAGAGAAGAAAGGCTAGAAGGAGGTGTTAAGAGGGAGGGAAGAGGAGATGAAGATTAAGAAGGAGGAGGAGGGGTGAGGGGGTGAAGGAGGGAAAGAGAGAGAGAGAAGAGTGCTGTGAATGCCGGGATTTAACAGCCCTAGTATTAAGTCCCTTTCTATGAACCCTATGACAGTGGTGCACACAGGAATCTTTTCAGGGACGGCCAGAATTATATTTTGCCACAGTCTAGTAAAGCCGCCAGACTTCTCGCTAGCCGCTGGATGGTACATTTTTCCTCCATCAGCTGATTCCCTTTTCAGGCCTTATTTCTTATTTCTGCTGCTGAAACAATAGTTGTGGCAGTGTTAGAGGCTTGTCCTAGGTATGACGTGAAGCATAAGTGCCACCAAAGCAAGGCAGTGTCAGAGGCTTGTCCAAGGCATGACGTGAAGCATAAGTGCCACCAAAGCAAGGTAGTGTTAGAGGCTTGTCCAAGGCATGACGTGAAGCATAAGTGCCACCAAAGCAAGGTAGTGTTAGAGGCTTGTCCAAGGCATGACGTGAAGCATAAGTGCCACCAAAGCAAGGCAGTGTTAGAGGCTTGTCCAAGGCATTACGTGAAGCATAAGTGCCACCAAAGCAAGGTAGTGTTAGAGGCTTGTCCAAGGCATGACGTGAAGCATAAGTGCCACCAAAGCAAGGCAGTGTTAGAGGCTTGTCCAAGGTATGACGTGAAGCATAAGTGCCACCAAAGCAAGGCAGTGTTAGAGGCTTGTCCAAGGCATGACGTGAAGCATAAGTGCCACCAAAGCAAGGCAGTGTTAGAGGCTTGTCCAAGGCATGACGTGAAGCATAAGTGCCACCAAAGCAAGGCAGTGTTGGAGGCTTGTCCAAGGCATGACGTGAAGCATAAGTGCCACCAAAGCAAGGCAGTGTTAGAGGCTTGTCCAAGGCATGACGTGAAGCATCAGTGCCACCAAAGCAAGGCAGTGTTAGAGGCTTGTCCAAGGCATGACGTGAAGCATAAGTGCCACCAAAGCAAGGCAGTGTTAGAGGCTTGTCCAAGGCATGACGTGAAGCATCAGTGCCACCACAGCAAGGTAGTGTTAGAGGCTTGTCCAAGGCATGACGTGAAGCATAAGTGCCACCAAAGCAAGGCAGTGTTAGAGGCTTGTCCAAGGCATGACGTGAAGCATAAGTGCCACCAAAGCAAGGCAGTGTTAGAGGCTTGTCCAAGGCATGACGTGAAGCATAAGTGCCACCAAAGCAAGGCACTGTTAGAGGCTTGTCCAAGGCATGACGTGAACCATAAGTGCCACCAAAGCAAGGCACTGTTAGAGGCTTGTCCAAGGCATGACGTGAACCATAAGTGCCACCAAAGCAAGGCAGGTGACGCGACCACAGCGCTAGAACCTGTAACAATTTTTATAACTGACTGTTAGTAGTATATCTGATTTCTTACAAGGAAGGAAATCGTGTGTCTCCTCCTCCTCCTTCTACCGATTTTCCTCCTCCTCCTCCTCCTCCTCCTCCTTCTCCTCCTTTTTCTTCTCCTCCCTCTCTCCCTCCTTCTCCTCCCTCCCTCATTCTCCCTCACCTCTTTCTCCTCCTCCTCCTCCACCTCCTGTCCCAGTACTCACCCAGGCTGAACCACAGTCCCTTCACCCCTAAGGCAGTCTCCCGCCTCATGTCCTTGTAGCGACTCAAGATCTTGTTCCTCTTGCTCCTCGAGAAAGTTTCCAGCTGCAACGACGGCTGGAAACGCAGGGGAGAGAAAAATAGTTAGTTACTTAGTGATGGGAAAAGAGGAGCTGTAGGAGAGAAGGAAGAATAAACCTTAGTAGATAAGAACATGAGGAAGCTACAAGAGGCCAGAGGTAATGATGGAGGCTGTCAACGCAAAGGAAAGGACAAACAAACATTGGTACATAAGAACATAAGAAAATAAGGAAGCTACAAGAGGCCAGAGGTAATGATGGAGGCTGTAAACGCAAAGGAAAGAAGAATAGTTAGTTACTTAGTGGTGATGGAAAGTTAGTAGTGATGGAAAAAGAGGAGCTGTAGGAGAGAAGGAAGAACAAACAGTAGTACATAAGAAAATAAGGAAGCTACAAGAGGCCAGAGGTAGTGATGGAGGCTGTCAACACAAAGGAAAGGAAGAACAAACATTGGTACATAAGAACATAAGAAAATAAGGAAGCTACAAGAGGCCAGAGGTAATGATGGGAGAGGATAAATAGGTGTTTGAGGGGAGACAGTAGGGGTAATACATGCTTTGATGATGGGAAATATGTGAGTTGTCTTCAAAAAATGGAAATTGGTAAGTGGATCAAATAAGGAGGAAAAGTGAAATTTAATAATAAAGTGAAATAATAAAATGGAAATTGGTAGGTGGAAAAGTGTTATTGTCTGCAAATATAAACTTGTGGGTGAAAAAATTTAGGAGGAAAACATACTTAAGATAAACACCTCTATGACTATAACAGAACAGGTGTGTAGGGAGGTTTGGAATGGGACTACACACCTGCAAGATAAAATTAGCAAAAAACATATGAGATAAACATATATGCAGATGTGGGCGCGAGTGATACTTAGTGCAATACTGCGATACTATCGCACCGCCAAAAAAGTATCACAGTATCGCCAAGCCTTCAAAGTAGTGGAGTATAAGTATTGCAACTCAAGTATCGCTTAAATTTCCCGCGATGCTTTATAAGACGACCTTAAACAAAAAATCAGCTTCAGCTCAGGCGGGGACATCCTGAGGGCCAAGAGGTCAGCCCTCACCGCCTACAACTTTGAGTAGCTGGTTTTCCTCAAGGGGAACCTGGGGAGGGTGCTGCTGGACAACAAGGAGGAGGAGGCCCAGGCTGATGATAAGGAGGAGCAGGAGCAGCTTGAGGAGGTGCAGTAGTGACTAGTGAACTGTGCTCTCTGTGTGTGTGTGTGTGGTGTGTGTGTTGTGTGGTGTGTTGTGTGTGTGTGTGTGTGTGTGTGTGTGTGTGTGTGTGTGTGTGTTTTATATTTTAAATAAAAGTTATCATTTGAAAATAAATATATTACAATGTTTTAATGTGCCTAAACTGTAGTTTAAGTAAAATAGATCTTTTATTGGCTAATAGTGTTTTCTTAGGTAGCAAAGTATAGCAAAGCTAAAGTTTTGGTATCACAGCATCGCTGTGATACTATCGCTCTAAGAAAAAAGAATCGGTAGCGGAGTATCGCAGTATCGCGTATCGTTAAAAAAAATCCGAAAAAGTAGCGTAGTGTCGCGTATCGTTTAAAAAAAATCCGAAAAAGTAGCGTAGTGTCGCGTATCGTTTAAAAAAAATCCGAAAAAGTAGCGGAGTGTCGCGTATCGTTTAAAAAAAATCCGAAAAAGTAGCGGAGTGTCGCGTATCGTTTAAAAAAAATCCGAAAAAGTAGCGGAGTGTCGCGTATCCAACTAGCGGGAAAAAAGTATTGCTGTATCGTTATCGCACTACCAAAAAAAGTATCACGCCCACCTGTGCATATATGTTTATACCAGAACAGGTTTGGGTGGGAGGTTAACTACACACCTGTGAGATAAAGTTGGAGGTTTGTAATGGGAGTACACACCTGTGAGATAAAGTTGGAGGTTTGTAATGGGAGTACACACCTGTGAGATAAAGTTGGAGGTTTGTAATGGGAGTACACACCTGTGAGATAAAGTTGGAGGTTTGTAATGGGAGTACACACCTGTGAGATAAAGTTGGAGGTTTGTAATGGGAGTACACACCTGTGAGATAAAGTTGGAGGTTTGTGATGGGAGTACACACCTGTGAGATAAAGTTGATGGATGTGTGGAAAATCTTGCTCCATACTTCCTCTACGAAGGGATCCAGCAGCCTGTCTGAGATGATCCTGGAACACTGCTGCAACACCTTCACCAACACACTGCAACACACACACACACCGCAACACTGGTTAGGACAAGTAATGGTAAAGATGGGGCATACGCTAAGCTGCATGGCCTCGGTGCTCATCTCCGTGGCATTAGCCCTTGAGCCTGTGGTACCCCGGGACACAGGGCTACCACACCCGGGCTACCACAGTTACCTTCCCCAGGTTTCCCCAGGTACCCATTTATCAACCATCACAGAAGGGAAGGATGAACATCTGGGTGGGCTGCACGCCGACTGCCCTGGCTCGGATTCGAACCAGGGCCCGCAGACAGATTCGTAGGTAGGCGCACTAGCCACTACACCACGGAGGCGACTGCACTACGGCGTACTCTCTTCAGCCATGTTGATATTTTATTTCAATATTAATTCTATATCATTATTCATTGCTTCATGTTGTTGATGTTATATGTGTGTACGTACCTATGTTTGTGATATATTTGTCGCTCATTTATCTCGACTCGGCGATAGTTTTAACGGACACCATGCAGTTATTTAATCTCTATGACCTATGTTCCTTTTTAATTATTGGATCACCATTGCTTTCACTACTCTACACTAGTGATGGACTAAATGTCTATTTTCCGTATTTGCAAATGCGAATATTTAGTTTTAATATTTGCGAATGCAAATTGCAAATATTACATAATATTTCAAGTAATACACTATTTTTAATATCATACAGGTAACTGAAATATCTTGTATGTATTGTAAGAGTTCAGCCTTAAAAAATATGAATGTCTAAAGTAAATTCCATTCAATTTTCTATGTTTTTAGGTTGCAGGACGAGGAGCCACTCTTACCCGAATACTTACATGATAATATCTTACACTAATAATCATTATTGTAAAGTTTACACTTTGCAATGTCATTAGAGATAATCTTGCAATACGTAATCCCAAACCACACTGCTGTGCCTGGAGGCCATGATGCAGCAGGCTGCTGCAACACTGCTCTCTTTCAAAGAAGGTTGATTGTGCTCCAAATCGAGAGTAAAAACATTTATTTCTCCTGCCCTACTCTAAAAACTTAATTTTCCTCCTATCATCTTTATTTTTCTCCTCTCATTTACACCATATTACTATTACTATACAAAATCATACAGCTATATTCCCTATATACATCACTTATTCTCCCTAAACATATCACACAGAGATGCTACAGCATCTCTTGACCACCCAAGATTGGTCACATTATTTCACTGATATGTGTAGTTCGTTCTTGCGTGGCGTCGGCTGCTCCAAAATGTACACAAAGATGCCGGTACTGGTGGCAAGAGAACGAACATGCGCGACTCCGCGTTTGCTACCCAAAGATGCCGGCATCAGGCATCTAATGGTAGCAAAATACCCAAAGATGCCGGCATCAGGCATCTAATGGTAGCAAAATACCCAAAGATGCCGGCATCAGGCATCTAATGGTAGCAAAATACCCAAAGATGCTGGCATCAGGCATCTAATGGTAGCAAAATACCCAAAGATGCTGGCATCAGGCATCAAATGGTAGCAAAATACCCAAAGATGCCGGCATCAGGCATCTAATGGTAGCAAAATACCCAAAGATGCTGGCATCAGGCATCAAATGGTAGCAAAATACCCAAAGATGCTGGCATCAGGCATCTAATGGTAGCAAAATACCCAAAGATGCTGGCATCAGGCATCTAATGGTAGCAAAATACCCAAAGATGCCGGCATCAGGCATCAAATGGTAGCAAAATACCCAAAGATGCCGGCATCAGGCATCTAATGGTAGCAAAATACCCAAAGATGCTGGCATCAGGCATCTAATGGTAGCAAAATACCCAAAGATGCTGGCATCAGGCATCAAATGGTAGCAAAATACCCAAAGATGCCGGCATCAGGCATCTAATGGTAGCAAAATACCCAAAGATGCTGGCATCAGGCATCTAATGGTAGCAAAATACCCAAAGATGCCGGCATCAGGCATCTAATGGTAGCAAAATACCCAAAGATGCTGGCATCAGGCATCAAATGGTAGCAAAATACCCAAAGATGCTGGCATCAGGCATCTAATGGTAGCAAAATACCCAAAGATGCCGGCATCAGGCATCTAATGGTAGCAAAATACCCAAAGATGCTGGCATCAGGCATCAAATGGTAGCAAAATACCCAAAGATGCCGGCATCAGGCATCTAATGGTAGCAAAATACCCAAAGATGCCGGCATCAGGCATCTAATGGTAGCAAAATACCCAAAGATGCCGGCATCAGGCATCTAATGGTAGCAAAATACCCAAAGATGCCGGCATCAGGCATCTAATGGTAGCAAAATACCCAAAGATGCCGGCATCAGGCATCTAATGGTAGCAAAATACCCAAAGATGCCGGCATCAGGCATCTAATGGTAGCAAAATACCCAAAGATGCCGGCATCAGGCATCTAATGGTAGCAAAATACCCAAAGATGCTGGCATCAGGCATCTAATGGTAGCAAAATACCCAAAGATGCCGGCATCAGGCATCTAATGGTAGCAAAATACCCAAAGATGCCGGCATCAGGCATCTAATGGTAGCAAAATACCCAAAGATGCTGGCATCAGGCATCAAATGGTAGCAAAATACCCAAAGATGCCGGCATCAGGCATCTAATGGTAGCAAAATACCCAAAGATGCCGGCATCAGGCATCTAATGGTAGCAAAATACCCAAAGATGCTGGCATCAGGCATCAAATGGTAGCAAAATACCCAAAGATGCCGGCATCAGGCATCTAATGGTAGCAAAATACCCAAAGATGCCGGCATCAGGCATCTAATGGTAGCAAAATACCCAAAGATGCTGGCATCAGGCATCAAATGGTAGCAAAATACCCAAAGATGCCGGCATCAGGCATCTAATGGTAGCAAAATACCCAAAGATGCTGGCATCAGGCATCTAATGGTAGCAAAATACCCAAAGATGCTGGCATCAGGCATCTAATGGTAGCAAAATACCCAAAGATGCCGGCATCAGGCATCTAATGGTAGCAAAATACCCAAAGATGCTGGCATCAGGCATCTAATGGTAGCAAAATACCAAAAGATGCCGGAAAAAGTGTCTGTGTGACACGGCCTTGACGCTCGGCTACACTATTCATTGAATTATAGGTTTGCTGGTGTAATATTATGTTCACTTGTTATTTTTTTCTTATTTTTTGTAAGTTTATTGGTTTTGGCAAAATATTCGCATATTCGCAAACTACTACGAGTGACAGTGCGAATGCGAATATTGAAAAAATATGCGAATGCGAATGCGAATATTTGGTCCATCACTACTCTACACACACATTTGTTGCCTTATACAGATCTACTTCAACAAGGGAACAACATATGCTAAGAGGACACACCAATCAACATAACAAGCCCTCACCTGTTCTGCAATAGTATCATCTCGGCCCAGTCACTGCGGAACACAGGCCTTCTACTGTCCCTTTCTCCCTTGTACTGTCCCTTCCTCCCTTGTACTGTCCCTTTCTCCCTTGTACTGTCCCTTTCTCCCTTGTACTGTCCCTTTCTCCCTTGTACTGTCCCTTTCTCCCTTGTACTGTCCCTTTCTCCCTTGTACTGTCCCTTTCTCCCTTGTACTGTCCCTTTCTCCCTTGTACTGTCCCTTTCTCCCTTGTACTGTCCCTTTCTCCCTTCCTCTGTCCCTTTCTCCCTTGTACTGTCCCTTTCTCCCTTGTACTGTCCCTTTCTCCCTTGTACTGTCCCTTTCTCCCTTGTACTGTCCCTTTTCTCCCTTGTACTGTCCCTTTCTCCCTTGTACTGTCCCTTTCTCCCTTGTACTGTCCCTTTCTCCCTTGTACTGTCCTTTCTCCCTTGTACTGTCCCTTTCTCCCTTCCTCTGTCCCTTTCTCCCTTGTACTGTCCCTTTCTCCCTTGTACTGTCCCTTTCTCCCTTGTACTGTCCCTTTCTCCCTTGTACTGTCCCTTTCTCCCTTGTACTGTCCCTTTCTCCCTTGTACTGTCCCTTTCTCCCTTGTACTGTCCCTTTCTCCCTTGTACTGTCCCTTTCTCCCTTGTACTGTCCCTTCCTCCCTTGTACTGTCCCTTTCTCCCTTGTACTGTCCCTTTCTCCCTTGTACTGTCCCTTTCTCCCTTGTACTGTCCCTTTCTCCCTTGTACTGTCCCTTTCTCCCTTGTACTGTCCCTTCTCTCCCTTGTACTGTCCCTTTCTCCCTTGTACTGTCCCTTTCTCCCTTGTACTGTCCCCTTTCCTCCCTTGTACTGTCCCTTTCTCCCTTGTACTGTCCCTTCCTCCCTTGTACTGTCCCTTTCTCCCTTGTACTGTCCCTTCCTCCCTTGTACTGTCCCTTTCTCCCTTGTACTGTCCCTTCCTCCCTTGTACTGTCCCTTTCTCCCTTGTACTGTCCCTTCCCTTGCCTTAATCCTATCTATTCCCCTCCCTCCCTTCAACCCCTTCCTCTCCCCCCCTTCACCTGTTCTGCAGTAGGATCATCTCAGCCCAGTCACAGCGGAACACGGGCTCCTTCACGGCCTTGTCCACCACCTCGAGCAGCTCCATGAGGAAGGAACGCAGCACCTCGCACTCCACGTAGCGGCTCAGGAAGGTGTGGTAGTGGCGGTCCGTCATCTGCCGCAGCAACGACACCAGGATGCTCACGTAGTTACCCTGGGGGGACGACGAGGGGGAAGACGATGACGGAAGGAAATGTATTGCGAATGAAATATTGAAATAAATAAATCAAATGAAGAGGGTGGGGAGCTATAACATCTTTCCTAGACAATAACAAACAATAATAATGACATCTATGGTCATGGTAATGGTGACGATGATGGAATGGGGGACGACGAGATGTAAGGCGATGACGGAGGAGATATAGAGACAAATAGAGAGAGAAGAGAAAGAAAAAAGTTAGAGAAGAGAAAGAAAAAAGTTAGAGAAGAGAAAGAAAGAGAAAGGAAGAGTAGAGAAAGAAAGAGAGAAGAGATAAGACAGACATGATGGGTAAATCTGACGTTAAACAGAAAGATGACGACGGGAGGAAATGAAATGATAGAACGAGAAAAAAAATAGATAAAATAACGATACTACAGTAAAACCTCTCGTATTCGGACACTCATTATTCAGACTTTGACATAATTCGGACCTCCTCTTTTTTTTTTCCTTTTTTTTTTTAGGGGTCGAAATTTTCTAGCTAATATATACGTCTAGATTTTTTTTTTTTTTTTTTTTTTTTTAGGGGATCGAAATTTCCTAGCTATATCATTTATATACGCCTAGATTTTTTTTTTTTTTTTTTTTTTTTAGGGGTCGAAATTTCCTAGCTATATCATTTATATACGCCTAGAATTTTTTTTTTTTTTTTTTTTTTTTTAGGGGTCGAAATTTTCTAGCTAATATATACGTCTAGATTTTTTTTTTTTTTTTTTTTTTTTTTAGGGGATCGAAATTTCCTAGCTATATCATTTATATACGCCTAATTATTATTTTTTTTTTTTTTTTTTTTTTTTTTTTTAGGGGTCGAAATTTCCTAGCTATATATATATATATATATATATATATACTACACCTAGATTTTTTTTTTTTTTTTTTTTTCTTTTTTTCTTTCTTTACATATCCCCATATATATAATCCCCCCCCATTATTCGGATCCTTGCATTACTCGGACCACTCCTTGGCCCAATTAGTCCCAATATGAGAGGCTTTACTGTAGAGTGATACTTTGGAACTCGAATGGCCCTTCCTTACCTTGAACTTTGAATTTTAAAATGTTCTTGGAATTCGAACAAACACCACGCGTACCCATTTGGTGTTTTCATGACTAAATTACGGTATATTTTGTAAAAGAAATTTGCTTCGGAATTCGATTTTTTTTTGGAATTCGAACTGCCTCCTGGAATTAATTACACACAACCCTCGTTATCACTGTACATGAAAATAAGTAATCTATAAATGAAATGAAGAAATGCTACGATGTGATTTGGTTAACTTTTCTTCTCTTGGTGATATTACATGCAAGAGTTTGATGACGTGTGCGAGAGATAATGCCCAATTTTTTTTTACCGAATAAATTACAAGTTCGTATTCGTGCTTGGCGTTGTATTATTATGTGTTAACAAAGCAGTAAATCATTCATACACACACACATACACACACACACACACACACACACATACACAGCCTCACCAGCAGTTTGTCGTCTCTCTTCATCCTGGCCACCACAGATAGGATGTCTTCCAGCAGGGAGAGGGAGAGCAGACCCACATCCTCGTACACCGGGCCAATGTCGGACTTAAACAGTACGTCCAGAATGTCCCCCAGGATTTTAGAGCAAAGTTCCAGCTGTGAGGGGAAGGGAAGGGAAGGGAAGGGAAGGGAAGGGGTGGGATGGGATGGGAAGGGAAGGGATGGGAAGGGAAGGGAAGGGAAGGGAAGGGAAGGGAAGGGAAGGGAAGAGAAGGGAAGGGAAGGGAAGGGAAAGGGATGGGAAGGGAAAGGGAAGGGGAAGGGAAGGGAAGGGAAGGGAAGGGATGGATGGGATGGGATGGAAGGAAGGGAAGGGAAGGGAAGGGAAGGGAAGGGAAGGGAAGGGAAGGGAAGGGAAGGGAAGGGAAGGGAAGGGATGGGATGGGATGGGATGGGATGGGAAGGGAAGGGAAGGGAAGGGAAGGGAAGGGAAGGAAAGGAGGGAACAATAGAGGTCAGTATCTGGACATTTTTGAAGATTAAAAGTAACAAATAATGAAAAAAATCCTATATAAAATTCTGATAGCACTGAGTAAGTTATAACATTGTGACAAGTAGGCCTATACTGATTTTGATTCTATGTATATTTCAAGGACAGAATGCAGGGTGTAAAATGTTTGTTAATTTTGAATATTGTATAGATTTGAAAAGGCAAAGTTGAAAATAATGAAAAGTTTCTTGATTTTGACTTTTGAAAACTTGATACACATTTTTGAAGATGAGAAGTTGAAAATTATGAAAAGTATTATTTTGACTTTTGAAAACTTTATGCACATTTTTGAAGATGAGAAGTTGGAAATTATGAAGTGTATTGATTTTGACAACTTTATCCAAATTTTTGATGACGGGAAGTTTAAAATATTAAAAAAATGTGAAGTGAAAATTATGAAAAATATGGAAGAAGTTAATTATGACTATACAAATTTCAGAAGTTAAAGTAATCGTCCAGACCCATTTTTTCTTTGCATAATTATGTTTAATGTTCATTCAAAATATCTAATCCACAAAAAATTATTCATTTTCACGCCTTATTTCCCTAAAAACATGACTTTTGTAAAAAGCTCGGGAAAAACAACAGCCACATTCCAGCCGTGGCGCGAAACTTGCTGGCGACGTCACAAGAGGTAAGCCTCCCAGCCCCGCCCAACACAGACACACGGAGACTCAGAGAAAAATACAGTACCCTTAGAATCCCGGGTGCTTCTGGTATATTTTTTGTGCGACACGGCACATACTTGCATCCTGCATGGGCACAGCAAGAAAGCCGTGCCATTCCCGAGAGCTTAGCACCCATTCACAACCCACACGGCGACGATATATGTGTGCAGACCTTTGGAGCGACAGGGAGCGGCTGGTAGTAGCCAGGGTACTGCAGCCTCTCCATCTCGGTGGCCTTGCATCACCCTACCGCCGCTGCACACATCTGCACACATATATCGTCGCCCCACAGTTTGCAAATGGGTGCTAAGCTCTCGGTAAAGGCACAGCCCCGACGCTGCACCCACACAGGATGCAAGTACATGCCACATCGCACAAAAAATATATCAGAAACACCCAAAATTCCCCAAGTACTACATTTTTCTCAGAGTCTCCGCGCATCTGTATCAGGTAGGGCTGGGAGGCTCACTGTTGTGACGTCGCCGACCGTGGTGCGTCGTCTGCTGATCAACAGTTGTGTTTTGAGAGCTCGGGGAATTTACAGATTTTGAATGCGGATTATTTAAAAAAGGGTGACTGGATGCAAAAAGTGACAACCTATTGTTGATATACTCCATCATGGCTGTGTGGTGACTGCATTAAATCAGGAATAATGAAATGGTCTGCACGATTACTTTAAGTTAAAGAAAAAAATGTATAACTTGAACAACTTTAGGTAACTTTGGAGTAACTTTTGGATAACTTTGGGTAACTTCGAGTAACTTCGAGAATGCATGAAGTATAAAATGATCATGATGTATTATAAATCTCGTTTTTATGATAATGTTAGGAGACAAAATTATTAAATCTTTCCAACAGAATATTTCAGGTACAGATACAGATACAGATTGATTGTTTGAAATATACAGATCTTGAGAAAACTTGACTTTATTTAATCTTATGAGGCAAATCCATGAAGCTTTAGAAAGTATTATTAATTAGTAAAAAAAACTTAATCTATCATTTTATAGAAGAAGAAGAAGAAGTATCTATGGAAGCCAACACTATAAGTAAAACACTATACCAAACACTAGCATGCTTATTGTAACAGATTAATAAACAACAGCAAAAATATATACATAGAATAAAAACAAACAAAAAATATACATACATACATACATACATACATACATACATAACATTATATACATAATAATAACCCACAGAAATAATATTAATATAAGATAATACAAGTTTAATACCCCACAATCACATAAATCATCACATATACACATATATATACCCAAGCATCAATCACCATCATCACCACCCACCACCACATCACCACCATCAATCATCACATCACCAACCATCATCACCATCACATCACACCATAAATCATCACCACCACCACCACCACCACCACCACCATCATCACCACCATCACCACCACCACTACCATCATCACCACCACCACCACTACCATCATCACCACCATCACCATCACACCACCATCACCATCATCACCACCACCATCATCACCACCACCACCACCACTACCATCATCACCACCACCACCATCACCACCCCCACCACCACCACCACCACCATCACATCACCATCACCACCCCCACCATCACCACCACCACCACCACCACCATCACCATCAAAGTAGAAAGCTACCCTCAACAACACTATAGTCGCCACTGCACTAATGTCGCCAGGCCCATATATTACGAATGTTAGCATCACTACAGCCTTGTATGTGCCACTGAAGACAGGCACAGTAGTTTATATTAGGTACATCATAGTACCTGTCTTCAGTGGCACATACAAGGCTGTAGTGATGCTAACATTCGTAATACATGGCACCTGGCGACATTAGTGCAGTGGCGACTATACTGTTGTTGAGGGTAGCATAGCCTATGATATGCTGCCCTATGCTAAACTGTCCCTATTCTCTCATCCCTATTAGAGAGAGAGAGAGAGAGAGAGAGAGAAGAGAGAGAGAGAGAGAGAGAGAGAGAGAGAGAGAGAGAGAGAGAGAGAGAGAGAGAGAGAGAATTATACAAAATCTTATCTATTTCTCTATCAACTAACATAGATAAAATTGACCATTCTCTCTAAAAAAGTAACTCACAAAGATCTGGACTATAGGAGGAGGAGGAGGAGGAGGAGGAGGAGGAAAAGGTAGGTGAATATATGGATGAAGTTTGTCTATCACTAACTAAAAAAATTATCTCAAAAATCTTTTCAAAAAAATCTGAATCTTCTCAAAAAAATTCTAAATCTTCTCAAAAAATTTAAATCTTCTCCCCAAAATTTTTAATCTTCTAAAAAAAAATTCTGAATCTTCTTAAATAAAATTCGAAATCTTCTCTAAAAATATCTAAATCTTCTCAAAAAAAAATCGAAATCTTCTCAAAATCTTTCACTATCTACTAAAAAAAAAATCTCAATCTTCTCAGAACTTCAAAAAAACAAAATTTATCAAAAAAGAGGAGGAGGAGGAGGAGGAGGAGGAGGAGGAGGAGGAAGAATACAAAAATAATAATAAAAAAAAAAATCACAGCCAGACTATATACAAAGCACCACCACCACCACCACCACTACCAGCCAAAAATTAAAAGCCAAATTACTTATAGTTATACAATTATACACAGCCACATTATTCCACAGCCTGCACTATACATATATATACAATGTTATTCACAAAGCAGCGAGGGTAAGAGTGTATGAGTGTATAAACTTCCACACCACCACCACCACCACCACCACCGCCGCATCACACACACACACACACACACCTCTGAGATATTAGTAAACACAAGTTGTAGGACTAGTCAAATGAAAGCCTGTGTTGCTTACCATGGCTCACATGACACCTTTACACTGAAATGGCAATAATAGATTTAGTTATCAGTTCATTAGCTACAGCCTATTTTCTTTATTATGGTCAAAATGCAGTCAGGAAGCCACGCCCCCTGCCTCCCCTGCTATTCTACGGGGCAGCTGATTGGTGCATTCCTCGTATCATCACTACCAATCACAATATCTTCACTACTTAACAGCGGCGTGACCACTGGACAGAGCAATCTTCACTGCAGAGGGTGCTTTGATTTTGTCACCCTCTGTAGTGAAGATTGCTGTGTCCAGTGGTCACGCCGCTGTTAAGTAGTGAAGATATTGTGATTGGTAGTGATGATACGAGGAATGCACCAATCAGCTGCCCCGTAGAATAGAAGGGGAGGCAGGGGGCGTGGCTTCCTGACTGCATTTTGACCATAATAACAAAAATAGATTCCAGTACTACTTTCTATCATGTTTCTACTATTAGGTTCTATTAGGATCTATTAATCATATATACAACTGAGCTTAACTATTACTGTAACCATAGTAGTAGTAATGTCTCTCTGTATTTTTTCTATGTATAAATAAATCTTTTTACTTATATATATATATACATACAGTAACTTTCCAACCCGTATAATTCAAACTTCGGATAATTCAACCTGTTTCAAGCCAGTTCGGATAATTCAACCTGTTTCAAGCCAGTTCGGATAATTCAACCTGTTTCAAGCCAGTTCGGATAATTCAACCTGTTTCAAGCCAGTTCGGATAATTCAACCTGTTTCAAGCCAGTTTGGATAATTCAACCTATTTCAAGCCAGTTTGGATAATTCAACCTGTTTCAAGCCAGTTCGGATAATTCAACCTGTTTCAAGCCAGTTCGGATAATTCAACCTGTTTCAAGCCAGTTCGGATAATTCAACCTGTTTCAAGCCAGTTCGGATAATTCAACCTGTTTCAAGCCAGTTCGGATAATTCAACCTGTTTCAAGCCAGTTCGGATAATTCAACCTGTTTCAAGCCAGTTCGGATAATTCAACCTGTTTCAAGCCAGTTCGGATAATTCAACCTGTTTCAAGCCAGTTCGGATAATTCAACCTGTTTCAAGCCAGTTCAAATTTTCCAACACTTTCCGTAATTCAAACAGAAGTTCGAATGATCAGGGCCTTACTAGTGCGAGTGCGACCTCTCCCATGCGGTGCGAGCAACTTAAATACGTAGCATCAATTTCACTGTAAATGTTTGAATCTGTTTTACGTAATCAAGAATTTTTTTTTTTTCACAAATACTTACCTAAAAACGATGGAAGTTTGAATTGTTTACTAATCAGTAACTTTCTTTTGTTGCACAAATACGTAACATAAAACTGATGGAAATGTTTGAATCTGTTTTACGTAATCAAGAATTTTTTTTTCTTCACAAATACGTAACATAAAACTGATGGAAATGTTTGAATCTGTTTTACGTAATCAAGAATTTTTTTTTCTCACAAATACGTAACATAAAACTGATGGAAATGTTTGAATCTGTTTTACGTAATCAAGAAATTTTTTTCTTCACAAATACGTAACATAAAACTGATGGATATGTTTGAATGTTTTACGTAATCAAGAAATTTTTTTTTCTCACAAATACGTAACATAAAACTGATGGAAATGTTTGAATCTGTTTTACGTAATCAAGAATATATACTTTTTGACTTAAAATCGTAACATCAGACTTAGTGAAAATGTTTGAACCTATTTTACGTAACAAATAATAGCAACTTTTTTTTTTTTTTTTATTATACTTCTATGCAGTCCTTTAAATTGAGTGACGAAAGAAAAAGCTTGATTCTATATTCTATAAAACAAATACTAAATTATATTGCCTTTAATGTGTAAATTAAATATAACTAAAATTCTACAATGCAAACTTATATATATAAAAAAAGCCTAATTACCCTTATGTGCTTAATTGCCTCCCATTCCTAAGGCATCAACACCAAGCAATACAAAAATAAATAAATAAACCATTGCATTATAACCCTACTATATAACTACATATGCCAGGCTAGATTGCATCATAAGAACATAAGAAAATAAGAAAATAAGGAAGCTACAAGAGGCCGCGAGACCTACACGTGGTAGTTCCTGTCACCTAACACTACCTACATCCACCTTTCATCCCCATCCATGAACCTATCCAGCTCCCCTTTAAAGCTCCCTAATGACTCCGCACTAACTACCTGTCTACTGAGACCATTCCAATCATTCACCACCCTATTTGTGAACCAGTTTTTCCCTATTTCCTTTCTAAATCTACGCCCTTCCAGCTTGAATCCGTTACTTCTTGTTCTACCTTGGTTAAAAGCCGTAAGAACTTTTCCTACCTCTCCTTTATTAAATCCCTTTATCCACTTAAAAACTTCTATCAGATCGCCCCTTACTCTGCGTCTCTCTGGTGAGTGTAACTTTAATAACTTCAATCTCTTCTCATAACTAAAGTTACGCATCCCTTGTATCATTTTGGTCATCCTTCTCTGCACTTTTTCTAACAAGGCTATATCCATCCTGTAATATGGAGACCAAAACTGAACTGCATAGTCTAGGTGAGGCCTGACTAGAGCCAGATAAAGCTTTAGAATAACTTCCGCACTTCTACTTTTAACACTTCTAGTAATGAATCCTAACACTCTATTAGCTCTATTTCTGGCCTCAATACATTGTTTCCTAGGTCGGAGGTCTGGGCTCACCCTCACTCCAAGATCTTTTTCACCTTCTGATCTTTTCAGCGATACATTGCTTATGGTGTATCTATTACCAGGTTTTTTCTACCAACATTCATAACGCTGCACTTATCAATATTAAATTCCATCTGCCATCTGACTGCCCACTCGTTAAGTTAAGTCTAAGTCTCCCTGCAATATGTTTACGTCAGACTGTGATCTAATAATCCTACCTACCTTAGTATCATCAGCAAACTTGCTGATATCACTGCTAATCCCACTATCCAAGTCGTTGATGTAAATCAAAAATAGTAATGGACCCAAAACAGACCCTTGTGGAACTCCACTTGTCACCAGTCCCCATTCAGATTTAGAACCATTAATTGTAACCCTTTGTTGCCTATTACTTAGCCAAGCTCTGATCCAATGAAGAACCTTCCCATCTATTCCATGAGCCCTAACCTTATTTAAGAGTCGCTCGTGTGGTACTTTGTCAAATGCCTTACTTAAGTCCAGATATATTATATCATAATCCTTATCATTATCTGCCGTCTCATAAACTTTCCTATAAAAACTCAATAAATGGGTGAGACATGACCTACCCTTGGTGAATCCATGTTGTGAATCATTGATCAAACTAGCATGGCTTCACTTTATTCTTTGTTCTGAGACCTTCTATTGCTGCTGCCTTGTGTGGCGTCTCAGTTACTGAAGTGGCTTTTCACTATACTACTACCTATGTTCTCTCTCTCTCTCTCTCTCTCTCTCTCTCTCTCTCTCTCTCTCTCTCTCTCTCTCTCTCTCTCTCTCTCTCTCTCTCTTTTACGGTCTCTTGTAGCTTCCTCATTTTCTTATGTTCTTATATTCTCTCTCTCTCTCTCTCTCTCACGGCCTCTTGTAGCTTCCTCATTTTCTATTCTCTCTCTCTTCTCTTCTCTCTCTCTCTCTCTCTCTCTTCTCTCTCTCTCTCTCTCTCCCTCTCTCTCTACCTCTACTCTCTCATCTCTCTCCTTCTCTCCTCTCTCTCTCTCTTATTACTGCCTTCTCTTACCTTCCCTACATTTCTTATGTTCTTATATTCCTCTCCTTCCTCATCTCGTCTCTCTCCTTCCTCTCTCTACATCTCTCTCAATCTCTCTCTCATCTCTCTCTCTCACTCTCTACTCTCACGCCTCTTGTAGCTTCCATTTTCTAGGTCTTATATTTCTCTCTCTCTCTCATCTCGCTCCTGCTCTCTCTCTTTCTCTCTTCTCTCTTCCCCTCTCTCTCTCCTCTCTCTCTCCTCTTACGCGCCCTGAGCTTCACTATTCTATGTTCTTATATTCTTTCACCCTCTGTATATCGTTCTCTCCTTCCACGTCCCCATCTTACTCATATTCATCGTTCTTCTCTCATCACTTCACTCTCTCTCCCTTTACGGCCTGTAGCTTCCCATTTTCTTCCATGTATAAATCTCTTTCTCACGTCTCTCTCTTTCACTTGCTATTCTGTCTACACAACCAGACCCCACATCTCTAAGGTGTTTTATTTACATGGATAAAATTATGGCGCAATCCTTACTTCATCACGCACACGCACATCCATATCCCCCTATCCTATCAACAGGTTTTCCTTCCCTTCATATAAATAGAGTGATGCAAAAATTCCCACAGTGCCGGGTGTTTCAACTTAGCGGATTACTGATCAGACAAATAGTGTGAGACGTGCGATTGTGAAAGTAACTAAGGTGCTATTTTTATTATTATGGTCAAAATGCAGTGAGGAAGCCACGCCCCCTGCCTCCCCTGCTATTCTACGGGGCAGCTGATTGGTGCATTCCTCGTATCATCACTACCAATCACAATATCTTCACTACTTAACAGCGGCGTGACCACTGGACAGAGCAATCTTCACTACAGAGGGTGTTTTGATTTTGTCACCCTCTGTAGTGAAGATTGCTGTGTCCAGTGGTCACGCCGCTGTTAAGTAGTGAAGATATTGTGATTGGTAGTGATGATACGAGGAATGCACCAATCAGCTGCCCCGTAGAATAGAAGGGGAGGCAGGGGGCGTGGCTTCCTCACTGCATTTTGACCATAATAACAAAAATTGACTATAAGGTGCTATGGGGAAGGAGAGAGAGTGGTGTGTGTGTGTGTTGTGTGTGTGTGTGTGTGTGTGTGTGTGTGTGTGTGTGTGTGTGTGTGTGTGTGTGTGTGTATTTACCTACCTAGTTGTGTTTTACAGGGCCTGAGCTACACTGGTGGGGTCCCGTCTCCGTAGCTACATTTATCCAGTCTTTCCTTCCACTGGTACACATTCTTTGCTGATATCACCTCCTCATTTAGTCCATGCCAAACTTCTACATTGCTATGAGGGAAGCTGTACTTCTTTGTGTTGTTCAGGCATCTCCCTTTTCCTAGTTGTTTTGTATGTCCTCTTGTGTAGCGACCTTCTCCTTGTTTCCGAGTCAGTAGTCTCTCATTGTCAAGTGTGTGTGTGTATTTAGCTAGTTGTATTTACCTAGTTGTAACATACAGGAAAAGCGCTGTGCTCGTACTGTCCCGTCTCCAATCTACTATTATCCAGCTTGCCTTTGAAGTCCTGAATACTTCTTGCATTAATCACTTTTGCATCAAGGTTGTTCCAGGCTTCTAGGCTTCTATACGGGAAGCTGTATTTTTTTATGTCCCTCTTGCATGTTGTCCTTTTCAATTTCTTCTCATGACCTCTTGTACTTCTGTCGTCCCACACAAACAGATCTTCTCTATCAATTTTTTCCAGACCCATTGATGCTCTGTACACTGCTATAAAATCTCCCCTTTCTCTTCTTTTCTCAAGTGTTGGGAGTTTTAGTGTGTGTGTGTGTGTGTGTGTGTGTGTGTGTGTGTTTGTGTGTGTGTGTGTGTGTGTGTGTGTGTGTGTGTGTGTGTGGTGCGTGCGTGTGTGCGTGTGTGGTGAGGTGTACACAAATTACAATAGTGCTAATATCAGTGCTGTTCTGATGTGCTGAATAATTTACAAGAACTATGGCACACACACACACACACACACACACACACACACACACACACACACACACACACACACCCCACACTCTTTACTCCTCATTCCTGCCTTGCACAGCCCCATACAAGTCAAAACAGCCTCTCAAACAGCCCCACACAGCTTCAAATATCCAATAAACCCAATACACTTCCACAGCCCCAACCAAACCAACACAGCCACCATCTCACAGACCCCAAAAAATCTTCAGTCCCCCCGAAAAACACATCAAAATAGCCAGGCACACATCAGACACAGTACAGCCCCCCCAGAGCCCCCAGACAGTCACTTAAAGAGCCCCCAGATAGTCACTCAAAATGCCTCAAAAAACATTTCAGTCCCCCCGAAAAGCATCAAAAAACACAGCCACACATCTTTAACAAAACAGCAAATTAGACACAGTACACAGCCACCCAGAGCCCCTAGATAGCCCCCTAGAGAGCCCTTCAGATAGACCCCCAGAGAGCTCCTAGACAGCTCGCCTAAAGAGTCCCCAGACAGACCCCCAAATAGCCCCTAGAAAAAACCTCCCAAGAGCCCAAAGACAGACCTCCAAATAGCCCCTAGAAAAACCTCCCACAGAGCCACCAGACAGACCCCGAATAGCCCCTAGAAAAACCTCCCCAGAGTCCCCAGACAGACCCCAAATAGCCCCTAGAAAAACCTCCACAGAGCCCCCAGACAGACCCCCGAATAGCCCCTAGAAAAACCTCCCAGAGCCCCAGACAGACCCAAATAGCCCCTAGAAAACCTCACAGAGCCCCCAGACAGACCTCCAAATAGCCCCTAGAAAAACCTCACACAGAGCCCTCAGACAGACCCCCGAATAGCCCCTAGAAAAACCTCCCACAGAGCCCCCAGACAGACCTCCAAAGAACCCACACACAGCCCCCAGACAGCCCCAAAAAGATCCCCAGTCAAAACACAGCCACACAGCTTCACAACAGCAAATAGACACAGTATAGCCCCCACAGAGACCCCAAGGCAGCCCCACACACCCCCAAGACAGCCCCAACACCCCTAAAAGACCCCCAGACAGCCCACACACACCCCCAAGGAGCCCCACACACCCCTAAAGAACCACCAGACAGCCCCACACACCCCAAAACAGCCCCATAGACACCCACACACACCCTCCAAGAGCCCAGACAGCCCCACACAATCCCCAGAGAGCCCCACACACCCCAAACAGCCCCATAGACCCCACACACAGCCCCTCCAAGAGCCCAGACAGCCCCACACATCCCCAGAGAGCCCCACACACCCTAAACACCCCCAGAGAGCCCCCCAGACAGCCCCCTCCTTACCTCTTCCTCCATCTTGCGGTCCTCGGCCAACTGAACACTCTTGTCCAGGTCAAGGATTCGCTTCAGTTTGGTCAATTTTTTCTCCTTTCGTATCACAACATCTGTGCCTGTGATCTGAGGGGGGCAGGTCACGTCGGGTCATGCGCACACACACACACACACAACACACACGCACACACACACACACGCACACATATGTACGCGCATGTACGTAAGGAGGATGTGGAGATGTGCATGCGTACACAGATGTAAGAGATGTTGAGATGGATTGAAATATAGGGGTGTGTGTGTGTGTGTGTGTGTGTGTGTGTGTGTGTGTGTGTGTGTGGTGTGTGTGTGTGTGTGTGTGTGTGTGTGGGGTGTGAGAGAGAGAGAGAGAGGAGAGAGAGAGAGAGGAGAGAGAAAAAAAAACGGTCATTGCTTTCATGGCGCGGTACGGCTTAAAAAAAAAAAAAAAAAAAAAAAAAAAAAAAAATAATAATAATAATAATAATAATAATAATAATAATAATAATAATAATAATAATAATAATAATAATAATAATAATAATAATAAAACATAGCCTGCCTTTTTGTACGATAATGGTTGGCATAACTTTTCCTTAATATAAACTGACCGACAGAAGTAGAATGCCTTTTTTTCTTCTAGTTTGGTCTACACTGCCGCCAGTTCCTTGGTACTCCCTCAAGGGGGACAGACACAGCAGAAGTCTCCATTTGCACCTGTCCATGCACCTCACTCTCACATCTTGCAGTCCTCTCTCTCTCTCTCTCTCTCTCTCTCTCTCTCTCCTCTCTCTTCTCTCTCATCTATCTCATCTATTTATCTCTCTCTCTCTCTCTCATCTCTATCTCTCTCTCTCTCTCTCTCTATCTATCTATCTATCTATCTATCTATCTATCTATCTATATCTCTCTCTCTCTCTCTATTTATCTCTCTCTCTCTATCTATTTATCTTTCTCTCTATCTATCTATCTATCTATCTATCTATCTACCTATCTATCTACCTCTCTCTATCTCTCTCTCTCTCTCTCTCTCTCTCTCTCTCTCTCTCTCTCTCTCTATCTATTTATCTCTCTCTCTATCTATTTATCTCTCTATCTATCTATCTATCTATGTACCCCCCTCTCTCTCTCTCTCTATATATATTTATCTCTCTCTCTCTCTCTCTCTCTCTCTCTCTATCTATCTATCTATCACTCTCTCTATCTTCAGTCAGCCATCCTCGCCAGGTGTCCCAACCATCTCATGCCCCACCACTACACACAAAACAGCTAATCCACAAAAAATAAATGTGACACTAGAATATCCCAGCCCTATCTGCTCAAACTGCAAGCTCGCTCTATCTATGTTCTTGTCTCCTATGATTGCTATTTGGATTTTTTTGTTTTGTTTTGTTCTTTATAATTTTCCTGATGTTAACTTGGAGATAACTACCTAGGCATTATGTAGTTAGTTTTCGTCTTTCCTTTGAATATACAGTAAAACCTCTCGTATTCAGACCCTCATTATCCGGACCCTCATTATCCGGACCGTCATTATCCGGCCGGTCATTATCCGGCCGGTCGTTGTCCGGCCGGTCGTTGTCCGGCCGGTCGTTGTCCGGCCCGTCGTTGTCCGGCCCGTCGTTGTCCGGACCGTCGTTGTCCGGACCGTCGTTGTCCGGACCGTCGTTGTCCGGACCGTCGTTGTCCGGACCGTCGTTGTCCGGGCCGTCGTTGTCCGGGCCGTCGTTGTCCGGGCCGTCGTTGTCCGGGCCGTCATTATCCGGACCGTCATTATCCGGACCGTCATTATCCGGCCCATCATTATCCGGCCCCTCAGTATTCGGCCCCTCATTATCCGGCCCCTCATTATCCGGCCCCTCATTATTCGGACCCTCATTATCCGGCCCCTCATTATCCGGCCCCTCATTACTCGGCCCCTCATTATCCGGCCCCTCATTATCCAGCCCCTCATTATCCGGCCCCTCATTATTCGGCCCCTCACTATTCGGACCCTCACTATTCGGACCCTCATTATCCGGCCCCTCATTATTCGGACCGTCATTATTCGGACCGTCATTATTCGGACCGTCATTATTCGGCCCCTCATTATTCGGACCGTCATTATTCGGACCGTCATTATTCGGACCGTCATTATCCGGCCGTCATTATCCGGGCCGTCATTATCCGGACCGTCATTATCCGGACCGTCATTATCCGGACCCTCATTATCCGGACCGTCATTATCCGGACCCTCATTATCCGGCCCCTCATTATCCGGCCCCTCATTATTCGGACCGTCATTATCCGGCCCCTCATTATTCGGCCCCTCATTATCCGGCCCCTCATTATTCGGACCGTCATTATTCGGCCCCTCATTATTCGGCCCCTCATTATTCGGCCCCTCATTATCCGGACCGTCATTATCCGGACCGTCATTATCCGGACCGTCATTATCCGGCCCCTCATTATTCGGACCGTCATTATCCGGACCGTCATTATCCGGACCGTCATTATTCGGCCCCTCATTATCCGGACCCTCATTACTCGGCCCCTCATTATTCGGCCCCTCATAATCCGGCCCCTCATTATTCGGCCCCTCATTATCCGGCCCCTCATTATTCGGCCCCTCATTATTCGGCCCCTCATAATCCGGCCCCTCATTATTCGGCCCCTCATTATCCGGACCCTCATTACTCGGCCCCTCATTATTCGGCCCCTCATTATCCGGCCCCTCATTATCCGGCCCCTCATTATTCGGCCCCTCATTATTCGGCCCCTCATTATCCGGACCCTCATTACTCGGCCCCTCATTACTCGGCCCCTCATTATTCGGCCCCTCATTATACGGCCCCTCATTATTCGGCCCCTCATTATCCGGCCCCTCATTATCCGGCCCCTCATTATCCGGCCCCTCATTATTCGGCCCCTCATTATCCGGCCCCTCATTATCGGCCCCTCATTATTCGGCCCCTCATTATTCGGCCCCTCATTATTCGGCCCCTCATTATTCGGCCCCTCATTATTCCGGCCCCTCATTATTCAGCCCCTCATTATTCCGGCCCCTCATTATTCCCGGCCCCTCATTATCCGGCCCCTCATTATTCGGCCCTCATTATCCGGCCCTCATTATCCGGCCCTCATTATTCGGCCCCTCATTATTCGGCCCCTCATTATCGGCCCTCATTATTCGGACCCTCATTATCCGGCCCCTCATTATTCGGCCCCTCATTATTCGGCCCCTCATTATCCGGCCCCTCATTATCCGGACCCTCATTATTCGGCCCCTCATTATTCGGCCCCTCATTATCCGGACCCTCATTATCCGGACCCTCATTATTCGGCCCCTCATTATTCGGACCCTCATTATTCGGCCCCTCATTATCCGGACCCTCATTATTCGGACCCTCATTATCGGACCTCATTATTCGGCCCTCATTATTCGGACCCTTGATCAGTTGAGTTAGAGGCCCAGTAGCCAGGCGAGCATTATAGTCGGGCCACACCAAGAAGGAGGAAATCCCCGCCATCTCTCTCTCTCTCTCTCTCTCTCTCTCTCTCTCTCTCTCTCTCTCTCTCTCTCTCTATTATCTATCTATCTATACTACGGCTGCCGCTGCCTGACGTAGGACTGATACTACTGTACACTACTCATGTACAGTACTGTGTTGTGTATTTTTACTGTAGATTTATTTATCTACATGATTTATTTTCTGTTTATTGATATTTGCATGACTTTGAAGTTTTCTATTTTCACCTCGAATTATTATTTTTTTTTTTTTTTATTATTTTATCCCTGCATTATTCGGATCCTTGCATTACTCGGACCACTCCTTGGCCCATTAGTCCCAATATGAGAGGTTTTACTGTATTCCTATAGCGTAATCATGTTGTGTGTGTGTGTGTGTGTGTGTGTGTGTGTGTGTGTGTGTGTGTGTGTGTGTGTGTGTGTGTGTGTGTGTGTGTGTGTGTGTGTGTAAAATGTCTTCTTGTAACATTCCCATTGCATAGATTTACCTTTTTCATTACGTGTTGGCTAAACAATTGGGCAACACAAGAGGCTAATATACCTTACGCTATCGTTTATATCCTGGTATACGTAATAACACATGACTACGCACAGCTAACTTACGCTCTTCCTATATTTACGTCAACATACAAAATTACGAACATAAAAATAATTGGTTGCGTTAATAAATCCTACCATATTAGACGCATTATGTGATTACGGCGATTAGTGGAGCTGAATGAACAAATATTACGTATCGCTGTTACGTAGTCCCCCCCAAAACCCTGGTTTATTAGCCCAAGAAAAGCGCAGAAACGCGTCCCCCACAACAGGAAAAAAAACGAAATTTCGTAGGCAATAAGGAAGCCCTTTATCCAAAACCACAATTCCCCAAATAATTATTTTAAAATTTCAAAAAAACCCCGCAAAAAAACCACCCCATTATTAGCAAAAAAATATTAAAAAATTTTAAGTCAACAAAATAATTAAAAAAAAAAAAAATAAAAAATATAT
>JACEEZ010012877.1:225000-230000 GCA_016584305.1 Chionoecetes opilio
ACATTCCTTATACCTAGTCATTAAAATTGTCTAATGGTACCCAAATTACAATGGAAATTACGTTCTGGGTCTCAAGGGGTTAAGATCTTTCTGCACCGCCTATCATGGCCTAAGAACACCCACATGCTGCCCATTAACTCTGCCTACGACTGTGAGTGCCTGGGAGGACACAGGGGGGCGGCATGAGCCTCTAATCACAGGTGTCACTATAACAATCCTGCCTGCACCACCACGGGCGAGGGCCAACCATAACATAGATAGGGAATGGCGTGAGAGTCTGCGAGAGAAAACACAACAACTTACAAGCTATCAATCAATTTTGGAGTTAAGCTACTACTACTATTTCCTCTACTACTATTTCTACTACTCCTACTACTACTACTACTACTCCTACTACTACTCCTACTACTACTACTACTACTCCTACTACTACTACTACTACTACTACTACTACTACTACTACTACCACCACCACCACTAATACTACTACTACTACTACTACTACCACTACCACTACTACTACTACTACTACTACTCCTACTACTACTACTACTCCTACAAATCTTACTTTCCTACCGTCTGCAGTACAATGAAGCTACAACACAACAACAATACCAACACAAGGTTTTTTTTTTACCATCACAGTCTACCATCTCACCCCTGGAGGTCACTGCCTACAGCCGCGAATACAAAATATAAGAAATAATAATAATAAATCTAAAAATAGCCACAAACCAAAACAAAGATATATGTCAATGGATAAATAAAAAAATCTAAAAAAAATATAAAAATAGGTAGGTCAACTAGTAATGTTCTGTATGACGTGACCCCTTTGAGGACACACACACACACACACACACACACACACACACACACACACACACACACACACACACACACACACACACCACTTTAAACACCCCAACACACACACTCCCCCATCCCCCACACACACACACACACACTCCACCCGATTCCAACACCCCACCCACACACACACACACACACTCCACCCGATTCCAACACCCACCCACACACACACACACACACACACACACACACACACTCCACCCGATTCCAACACCCCACCCCACACACACACACACACACACACACACACACACCATTCTGAGTCAGCTTTGTGGAGCAGAAGGTGGTGGCGATGGTGAAGCTGTCCTTGGGTGAGGGCGCGATGCCAAACTGCCAGGACTTAGCGAACTCCTCGCCGGGCAGCTTCAGCCAGGGCAGACCCAGGTAGTTGAAGTCTGTGTCCGTCCATTTCTTGTTGTCAATCTGTGTGGGGATAAAGGGTGTATTAGGGTGTGTGGAGGGTGTGGGGGGATGGGTGTGTTGGGTAGAAGGGTGTGTGTGTGGGTAGGAGGTGTGTGTGTGTGTATGTGTGTTAGGGTGGTTAGAGGGTGTGTGAGTGGGTGGGTGTGTTGGGTAGAAGGGTGTGTGTGTGTTAGGGTGTGTGAGGTGGATATCAGCAAAAATAAGTAGGTGGTCAAAATATGATAATAAAATAAATCATTTGGTGTGTCTGGGGGGGGGGGGGGTAAGGCTTGCAGGAGGGTAAAGACCGGCCACTGGATCCCCCAGCCAATGGGAACCATGCATGGGACAGGACCAGTCTGGATGTGTTTTAGCGAGCATCAGTGCAGCCTGGACCAGCCTAGACCAGTCTAGACCGGCCTGGCAAACATTGTGAAAACACGCTTATAGACCTATTGAGGCCTAGTGATGTGAAAACGTCCATCACAGAAATAGAAAATCTGTAAATTCATCTGTATTTCATGTTATAGGCATTTTGTATTCCCTTATTCTTTCTCTTTATAGTTATAAATATGCTGAACAACATCCTGTAGTGGTCACATTTCACGTACAACAAACACTAAATTAATAACAATAAAAAAAATCTATTTAAATCAAATAAATCGGATTTTTTTATATTTTTTTTTTATATATAAAATCAACAACCCTGCTTCACACACACACAGGTACGCCACACACACACACACACACACACACACACACACAGGTATGACACACACACCCACCACACACACACAGGTATGACACACACACACACACACACACACAGGTACGCCACACACACACACACACACACACACACAGGTATGACAACACACACACACACCACACACACACACAGGTATCACACACACACACACACACACACAGGTATGACACACACACACACACACACAGGTACGCCACACACACACACACACAGGTATGACACACACACACACACACAGGTATGACACACACACACACACACACAGGTATGACACACACACACAACACACAGGTACGCCACACACACACACACACACACACACACACACCACACACGTACGCCACACACACAAACACACACACACACACACACACACACACACACACACACCTTGTATATGATAAGGTCGTGGTCGGTGTTCTGCAGGGTTGTTCCGTTCTTCTGGATCAGCTTGACGAAGGCCATGGCGAAGGGCTTCTCCCCCTTGTCCTTGGCGTCATTGGTGGACCTGACCACACACCACACAGAGGCAAATGATGGTGTGTAATAGTAAGGTTAACTATACAATGTCCAGTTTTTTTTGTCCACTCAATCCCTATAAATGTCCACTCAATCCCTATAAATGTCCAAATATACAATGTCCACTCAATCCCTATAAATGTCCACTCAATCCCTATAAATGTCCAAATATACAATGTCCACTCAATCCCTATAAATGTCCACTCAATCCCTATAAATGTCCAAATATACAATGTCCACTCAATCCCTATAAATGTCCACTCAACCCCTATAAATGTCCAAATATACAATGTCCACTCAATCCCTATAAATGTCCACTCAATCCCTATAAATGTCCAAATATACAATGTCCACTCAATCCTATAAATGTCCACTCAATCCCTATAAATGTCCAAATATACAATGGCCACTCAATCCCTATAAATGTCCACTCAATCCCTATAAATGTCCAAATATACAATGTCCACTCAATCCCTATAAATGTCCACTCAATCCCTATAAATGTCCAAATATACAATGTCCACTCAATCCCTATAAATGTCCACTCAATCCCTATAAATGTCCAAATATACAATGTCCACTCAATCCCTATAAATGTCCACTCAATCCTATAAATGTCCAAATATACAATGTCCACTCAATCCCTATAAATGTCCACTCAATCCCTATAAATGTCCAAATAACAATGTCCACTCAATCCCTATAAATGTCCACTCAATCCCTATAAATGTCCAAATATACAATGTCCACTCAATCCCTATAAATGTCCACTCAATCCCTATAAATGTCCACTCAATCCCTATAAATGTCCAAATATACAATGGCCACTCAATCCCTATAAATGTCCACTCAATCCCTATAAATGTCCAAATATACAATGGCCACTCAATCCCTATAAATGTCCACTCAATCCCTATAAATGTCCAAATATACAATGGCCACTCAATCCCTATAAATGTCCACTCAATCCCTATAAATGTCCACTCAATCCCTATAAATGTCCAAATATACAATGGCCACTCAATCCCTATAAATGTCCACTCAATCCCTATAAATGTCCACTCAATCCCTATAAATGTCCAAATATACAATGGCCACTCAATCCCTATAAATGTCCACTCAATCCCTATAAATGTCCAAATATACAATGGCCACTCAATCCCTATAAATGTCCAAATATACAATGGCCACTCAATCCCTCACACACCTTAATTAATCATCATAATTTTATATTCATATCTGAAAATACCCGTACTTTTATTTATTTTTGGCATCGTAAGGAACTGACCGACGGCAAGAAAAAGAAAAAAAAATGCAAAAAGCCCGCTAGCAACCCTCATACACTCACAAACATTCCCTTACCCAGAAACCAATTACTTTCTATCTAAGTCTTAAATATTCACATTTGTAGCCTTCTAAACCTACTCTCTCTTAACTACAACTGGAAAAGAAATCATCCTGAGACTCACACATCCTTATACACACACTCTTCTCTCTCCTTTCTTCTTTTCTCTCTCTCTCTCTCTCTCTCTCTCTCTCTCTCTCTCTCTCTTCCTCTCTCTCTCCTCTCTCTCTCTCTCTCTCTCTCTCTCTCTCTCTCTCTCTCTCTAACGACATTGTCCCTCATATCGATGTCCTTCTTTATCAACAGTTCATCCTCTGTATACTGAGATAAGACTGTTCTTATGAAACAGTCTTTTTCACAACTGTACTTCAATTGTGAATAAAAGTATTGAATCTGAATCTCTCTCTCTCTCTCTCTCTCTCTCTCTCTCTCTCTCTCTCTCCCTCACCTGTGTCTGAAGGTAAACTTGATGTGTGCCTTCTTGAACTCCTCCACAGGCAGGGCTATCTTGAAGGTCTCGGCCCAGCGTGGCTTGGCCTCGTGGTGGTACGTCACGGACCGGTACTCGTCCAGCGGCCCCTTGCGGCACCCCTGGTGGATCACACCCTGCGGAGGAGGCGGAACACCGAGGAATTACCAGCGTGAATGACGTAAATAAGGAAATTTACGAGCATGAACGACGTAAATAAGGAAATTTACGAGCATGAACGACATAAATAAGGAAATTTACGAGCATGAACGACATAAATAAGGAAATTTACGAGCATGAACGACATAAATAAGGAAATTTACGAGCAGAACTGACGTAAATAAGGAAATTTACGAGCATGAATGACTAAATAAGGAAATTTACGAGCAAATGAAGACGTAAATAAGGAAATTTACGAGCATGAACGACGTAAATAAGGAAATTTACGAGCATGAATGAACTTTAAATAAGGAAATTTACGAGCATGAACGACATAAATAAGGAAATTTTACGAGCATGAACGACATAAAAAAAGGAAATTTACGAGCATGAACGACGTAAATAAGGAAATTTACGAGCATGAAACGACGTAAATAAGGAAATTTACGAGCATGAACGACATAAAT
>JACEEZ010012877.1:235000-242500 GCA_016584305.1 Chionoecetes opilio
CAAGAAACTGTTCCATACTCATTCAACTGTTTCCCACACACACACTCCTCATCACACCTGTTAACATGGAAGACAGGTGTGGTTCAGGTGTGTACAGTAACTGACATGCACACACACACATACATAAATAGAGGGTAAATATTCCCCAGGAGTTGGCGGAGCTAGCCAGCCGTGGCAGCCGGGCAATGGCGCACCATCAGGTTTGCTTATTTCACATCAATAACTCAACAAAGCCTATCCCAAACTTACCCTAACCCCAAACCCTAGCCTATCCCCAAACCAAAACCCTAACCAAAATTAAACCAAACCAAACCTGACCAACCAAACCAAAACCAAAACCTAACCAAACCAAACCATACCAAACCAAACCCAAAACCTATACCAAACCTAACCAACCCTAACCAAACCAAACAACCCTACCTAACCTATACTAACCCTAACCTAACCAAAACCTATACCAAACCTAACCCTAACCTATACCTAACCAACCTATCCTAACCTATACCTAACCTACCTAACCTATACCTAACCTAACCTAACCAAACCCCTAACCTATACCAAACCTAACCTAACAAACCTACCAACCAAACCCTAACCTCTAACTAACCCCACCAAACCAAAACAAAACCCAAAAAATCTAACCAACCCAAAACCTAAAGTACCTAATCTAGCTATTAATATATATATAAAAAAAGTTGTATAGCTTTGAAATAAGTGATAACATTTTTGAAGAGATAATAATTGAAATCCAAAAGTCAGCAATGTTAGCTACTTACATCTATCCAATCACAAAATGGATAAACCCTTAAATTCACTAAAAGAAGAGAGAGAGGAGGAGAAGAGAAGAGAAGAGGAGAGGGAGAGAGAGAGAGAGAGAGAGAGGAGAGGAGAAGACCACGTAACACTAAAAGATAGAACTGGCAAATTTCTGGTTTTTGTTGTCGTCGTCGTCGTCCACCTGTGTCCCCCCCGCCCCCTCCTTTTTCCTCTTTATCTGCCCGTGGTTACCAGATGATCCCCCAAGGTCTGCGGGGGAAGAGAGGTATTTAGGCGCAGATGGGAAAAAAAACGAGTGTGTAAGGGGTTCAAAAGAGGAGGGGGAGGAGGAGGGGGAGGGGGAGGGGGGAAGGAGGAGGGGGGAGGGGAGGGGGTAATAAAGGTACCAGTGTGTTATGCTATCTGGAGGAAGAGGAGGAGGAGGAAAAAAAAACTGTCATCCTAAAAAAAAAAAACTGGGCTTTTCCTAAAAAAAAAAAAAATGGTCAGCCCAAAAAAAAAAAAACTGGTCATGCCTAAAAAAAAAAAAAAATGGGGGCATGCCCCAAAAAAAAAAAAAAAAGGTCAGCCTAAAAAAAAAAAAAACTGGTTTCCCCCAAAAAAAAAAAAAATGGTCATGCCCAAAAAAAAAAAAAAATGATGCCTAAAAAAAAAAAAACTGGGCATCCCAAAAAAAAAAAAACGGTCATGCCTAAAAAAAAAAAAACTGGTCATCCCCAAAAAAAAAAAAAAAAAGGTCATGCCCCAAAAAAAAAAAATGGGCTACTGCCTTTAAAAAAAAAAAAATGGTCATGCCTAAAAAAAAAAAAAAAAAACTGGGTCTACGCCTTTAACCCTTCACTGCACTGGGACAAAAACGGGTTTTCGCTATCTAGGTTTTACTGCACTGGTACAAAAACGGTCTCTCAGCTGTCTAAGGTTCACTGCGCTGGGACAAAAATTGGGTTTCGTAATTTTAACGCGCGCTCAAAATATTTATGGGGAAATATTTTGTTGGATAGGCTTGTATGGCAACAGTGTCAAGGGTTCGATATAATAGAACCTTTTTTCTGCTTGCGTAGTTTGTGATAAAAAGGAAAACGGGACAGTAACGTTTTGGGCGCTGCCGCCCCTCTACTTTAAAGGCAGGCTAAATGTCAAGATAGCAAATATTTTTGGGTTAAAACAGAATATGAATGAATGAAGAAAGCATGGAAGCATTTATTACCAAAAAATGTTTATGTTGGTAAAAGTAGTTTTATTGTGCGTCTGGCAGCAGGTCACGGCCTTTGCTGCACTCGACGTAAATCTTCACTTACTGGGAGCCTCCCCAAGCCAAAACTAGATTTTTGGATGGGAAGAGCACCCATTCTTTAGGCCTTTTAAAAAATGATTTATAATTTTTTTTTATTTAATTAAACCCGCCCCAGGAGGGTAGGGGCCCTTTAATTTGATATCCGCATGAAGGGTTAAAAAAAAAAAAAAAATGGTCATGCCAAAAAAAAAAAAAAAAAAAATGGGCATACACCTTAAAAAAAAAAAACTGGTCATGCCTAAAAAAAAAAAAAACTGGGTCATAATGCCTTTAAAAAAAAAAAAAAAACTGGTCATGTCTAAAAAAAAAAAAAAAAAACTGGGTCATACTACCTTAAAAAAACACAAAACTGGTCATGCCTAAAAAAAAAAAAAAAACTGAAGGTCATACCTTAAAAAAAAAAAAACTGCTCATGCCTTAAAAAAAAAAAAAAACTGTCATGCCTAAAAAAAAAAAAAAACTGAAGGTCATACTACCTTAAAAAAAAAAAAACACGGTCATGCCTAAAAAAAAAAAAAAACTGGAGGTCATACTACCTTAAAAAAAAAAAAACTGGTCAGCCTAAAAAAAAAAAAAACTGGTCATACTGCTTCAAAAAAAAAAAAAAAAACCTGGTCATACATACTCCCTAAAAAAAATTCTGGAAACTGCCATATAAAAAAACAAAAAAAAACAAACCCACCTGCGCAGGAAGTCTTGTGCTGACATGAGTGATCGCTTCCCCGGCCCCGCCATGGAGCGCCGGGGGTCCACCTCCTTCATGGCCATGCAGCCGTGGCGGATGACCGTGCCGATCAGCCACACTGGTTGGTTGTCCAGCGTGTGGGTGTTCAGGTCCTGAGGGGGGGAGGGGGGTGGGTGAGGGGGGGGAGATGTAATGAGAGGAGGAACAGGATTGACGAGGGGGGGGGGGGGGGAGAGAGAGAGAGAGAGAGAGAGAGAGAGAGAGAGAGAGAGGAGAGAGAGAGAGGAGAAGAGAGAGAGAGAGAGAGAGAGAGAAGAGAGAGAGAGAGTAGAAAAACAGACACTGAAAAAAAATCACAAAAAATCTCACACAACACACCACACACATACACACACACACACATACACAAAACACACACACACACACACACCACACACACACCCACGCACGTAAACAGACACTTGAGTTCGTCGAGGAAGGCTGGCTCGAGGGTGTACATGCTGTCACTCCAGGGATGATGAAGGACTCCGTGAGGGGGCGCTCCTTGCCCTCCCGCGGGTCTCCGATGTACAGCCCCAGGAGATCTCCGTGGCCTCCGGGACCTGGGGGTGCGAGAGTAGGTGTTAGAGTGTGTGGGTGTGTGGTGTGTGGGTGTGTGGTGTGTGTGTGTGTGTGTGTGTGTGTGTGTGTGTTGTGTTGGGGTGTGTGTGTGTGATAGGTGTGGTAGATAGGTGTGTGTGTGTGATAGGTGTGGTGATAGGGTGTGGTGTGTGTGTGTGTGTGTGTGTGTGTGTGTGTGTGTGTGTGTGTGTGGTTGTGTGGTGTGTGTGGTGTGTGTGTGTGGGTGGGTGGGTGGGTAGTGGGTGGGTTGTGTGGTGGGGGTGTGGTGTGTGTGTGTGTGTGTGTGTGTGTGTGTGTGGTGGGGTGTGTGTGTGGTGTGTGTGGGTGATCTCCGTGGCCTCCGGGACCTGGGGTGCGAGAGTAGGTGTTAGAGTGTGTGTGTGTGTGTGTGTGGGATGGGTGTGTGTGTGTGTGTGTGTGTGTGTGTGGTGTGTGTGTGGTGTGTGTGTGTGTGTGTGTGTGTGTGTGTGTTGATGGTTGTGTGTTGTGTGTTTGTTGTGTGTGTGTGTGTGGTGTGTGTTGGGTATTTACCTAGTTGTAACATACAGGAAAAGAGTTATGCTCGTACTGTCCCGTCTCCAAATCTACTATTATCCAGCTTGCCTTTGAAGTCGTGTGTGTGTGTGTGGGTGTGTGTGTGTGTGTGGGTGTGTGTGTGTGGGTGTGTGTGTGTGTGTGTGTGTGTGTGTGTGGTGTGTGTGTGTGTGGGTGATCTCCGTGGCCTCCGGGACCTGGGTGCAACACATAGGCATAATGACACATACATACATTATACATACATACATACATACCATAGGCCTAATTTGGGTGGGACTGGGTATCATTTGTAACCCCACTTTTAACATTAACCCTTCACGCCCAGATCTTTCCTTGGCTATAAAAATACGTCTGTTGTTAGCCATAAAATAACGAAGTGACGTAATATGCCAAATGAGTTAGTGGACAAGGATACTAAACAGGTCATAGCTATAAAATATTGCTTATAGTCACTGCAAATTGTCTTATGGTACCCAAATTACAATGGATATTACGTTCTGGGTCTCAAGGGGTTGAAAGGCAATACGAGACCCCTGGTACATACATACATACATACAAGACCCATAACATAGCACAGCCTAGCCTAGCGTGAACACATACATACACACAAGACACATAACATAACATAACCTAGCCTAGCGTGAACACATACATACACACAAGACACATAGCACAGCCTAGCCTAGCGTGAACACATACATACACACAAGACACATAACACAGCCTAGCATAGCATAGCGTGAACACATACATACACACAAGACCCATAACATAGCACAGCCTAGCCTAGCGTGAACACATACATACACACAAGACCCATAACATAGCACAGCCTAGCATAGCGTGAACACATACATACACACAAGACATAACATAGCACAGCTAGCATGCGTCGGAACCAGTACAACACACAATAACATAACATACACTAGCTAGCTAGCAAACCATAGCCACAAGGGGACATACATAATAATACCCTTAGCGAATACCATACACCCAAACATCATAGCAAAAAACTCTGCGTGACATACATAACAAACACATAGCAAATCATGAGTGAACAATACTAAAACACAAGACCATAACATAGCACTAGTCCTAGCATGAACAATACAAAACAAGACATAGCAGCCTAGCATGCATAGGTGAAAGCAACATACACACCAGACCATAACATAGCACAGCTAGCTAGCGAACACATACATACACACAAGCACCATAACATAACATAGCCTAGCTACAGCCATAACACATCATACCACAGCAGCGAAACATAATAGCACAAGACCATAACATACACACCTACACAGACACATAGCATAGCATAGCACAGCCTAGCGTGAACATACATACACACAAGACACATAGTATAACATAGCCCACCTACCTCATAACAAAACATACACAACAAGAACATAGCACAACATACACAGCTAGCCTAGTGTGAACACATACATAACACAAGACAAACATAGCCTAGCCAGGACACTAGCGTGAACACAAATACACACAAACCAAAGCCATAGCACACTAGCCTAGCACACAACATACACAAAGACCCTACTAACAAGCACAGCCTAGCCTAGCTGAACACATACATACAACAAGCGACAAACATAACAACACAGCCCTAGCCTAGGGAACACATACATACACACAAGACACATAGCACAGCCTAGCCTAGGTGAACACATACATACACACAAGACACATAAACTAGCCTAGCGTGAACAACATACATAACACAAGACACATAGCAAGCCTAGCTAGCGGACAATACATACACACAAGACACATAACATAGCCTAGCCGTGAACACAATACACACAGACACATAGCATAACTAGCCTAGCGTGAAACAACATACACACAAGACAATAGCATAGCTAGCTAGCCTAGCTTGCGTGAACACATACACACAAACACATAGCACACCTAGCCTAGCGAAACACATACATACACACAAGACACAAGCATAACATATAGCCCAGCCTAGCTTTTGCGTGAACACATATCATACACGACAAGGGACCTGCTAGCGGAACCTTGAAACATACTTACACCAAGACCGGTAACATAGGACAGGCCTAGCCTGGGGAACACATGAGACAGGAAGACCGATAACATAGCAAGCCTAGCCTAGCGTGAACAGCATATACACAGACAGATAGATAACCTGCCTAGCCTAGCGTGAACACAGTACAACCAGGTACATGACATAGCACAGCTAGCCAGCGTGAAGCAATAAAGAAAAGACCCAGAACATAGCACAGCTAGCTAGCGTGAACACATACATACACACGACACATAGCATACAGCGTAGCCTAGCCAAAGCATACATACACAAGACCAGAACATAGGCAGCTGGCATAGCGTGAAATAATAGACACAAGAGCAAGGCAAGAAGAGAGCGATAGGACCTTGATGTAATGGTTTTGATGGAGAGCAGGAGGTCAGGAGAGGGGGGCTTGCGGGGGGGACAACCTTCCGGGGGTGCTGCTCCTCCTGCTGCGGGGGGGGGTGGGGGACAGGGGTGTATGGGGGGGAGAAGGAGGGGGGAGAGGAGGGGGGAGGAGGGGGGAGAGAGGGAGGAGGAGGAGGAGGAGGAGGAGGAAAGGAGGAGGAGGAGGAAAGGAGGAGGAGGAGGAGGAGGAGGAGGAGGAGGAGGAGGAGGGGTGGGGGACAGGGGTGTATGGAGGAGGGAGGGAGGGAGGAGGGAGGGAGGGAGGGAGGAAGAGAGGAGGAGGAGGAGGAGGAGGAGGGGTGGGGGTGACAGGGGTGTATGGGGGGGGAGGGGAGGGGGGGAGGAGGGAGGGGAGGAGGGGGAGGAGGAGGAGGAGGGGGGGGGTGACAGGGGTGTATGGGTGGGAGGAGGAGGAGTAGAAGGAGGAGGAGGAGGAGGAGGGAGGAGGAGGAGGAGGAGTGGCAGGGAGGAGGAGGAGGAGGAGAGGAGGAGGAGGAGGGCGGGGGGGGGGGTGAGGAGGAGGGGGTGGGGTGACAGGAGGGGGTGGGGGGTGCAGGAGGGGAGGGGGGGGGGCAGGGGAGGGGAGAGGAGGCAGGGGTGTGGGAAGGGGTGGTGGAGGGAGGGAGGGAGGGAGAGGGGGTGTGGGGGTGACAGAAGTGTACGGAGGGGTAGGAGGGAGGGAGGGAGGGAGGGAGAGGGGGAGGTTTGAGAATAAATACTTGCTTACCTTCTATATACTTCTCAAATTCTGAACCCCTTCACGCCCAGATCTTTCCTTTGCTATATGAAATGGTCTGTTATTAGCCATAAAACTACGAAAAAGTAACTCAATAAACCACATTAGCTAGTGGACAAGTATATTAAACAGGTCATATCTCTATAATATTGCTTCTGTTCATTAAAATCGTCGCATTTGAGGTTATATTAAAATTACGTTCTGGGCTTCAAGAATTAAGAAACAAATGTAATATATGGAAAAAAAGTAAATATGGCATATGATAAAAAAAAAAAATATCTCTAACGTTTTCTACTCATTGATCTTTAAATGCGAACCAAGGCAGTATAATATATAAAGAATTGTGTCCCCTATGAACTAGACTTGCTTGTTAGGGCCAGAATGAA